>JAHWFP010041204.1:0-28499 GCA_023313725.1 Lithobius niger
GGCTATTCAACACCACAACCGAGAGAAGGCTGTGCTGATGAATATCCGGGGACCCTCAAACCCTGGAATTAGCTATCTAATGCGTGGCGAACTCAATGTGTGCTGAAACGAAAATGGAAGACCAACCCTACAACTATCCTAGCAGACGAACGGTTGTTGCATGATGTTTTGAGTTCAAGTTGACTGGCCAGAAGAAGACGATCACCTGTGTATTTCCATCTCCAGGGATGCAGATTGTCGAAAATTTGCGAAGATATGTAGTGTGATATCTTGACTTTGTGAAAATAAGCGTGTTTTCAGGGATTTCTTCAAAGTAAGATGAATTTTCACAGTAAGCGGTGTGAGGTTTTCAAAAATGTATTCTTTATATAATTGCTCAATGCTCAGAAACCTTAAATTCATCTTAAGAGGTTTCCATAGCTCTCCACAGGGTTGGGCACATGCTCACGCCCAGCATCACTCACCTCCACATTTCGTTTGAGCATTCGTCAGTGTTGGACACGTGTCTTGCTCTCTTCTGCAAAATGTCTCAGACCTTTGCTGCCATGCTCTCGTCCGGGGACAATAATTCATGCATATGTCTAAAGACACCGAGGATACGCACCCTTGGTGTAGGAAATGTGGATACTTCAGATATGGCTAAAAACCGACGAACGTCGTCTGTCTGCTGCCAGGAAGGCAGTAGAATTTAGCCAAGGATTGCAGGAAGGCTTCAAGATTTTTGAAACCCTGTTAACCAACCCATTTTCAGTAATTTTATTGCCATAAAAATTTCAGGATTTTTGTAGTTGCACCAATACCAACTTTCCCGATCCTGATCCGGTTCTAAAAATTTTGCCAATGCCGATACTTACAAAATTGAATGCTTGTTGCATTAAATGTACCTTCCAGTTATAATCCATCCTGGCATTTTTGTCACACGGTTACATAAGAAAAATAAAGCAGATACGTGAATTTTCAGCAAGCTATCTCTTGCTATTTTCAAACGCCGGAAACTGACTAGACACTTCTCTAGTCAGTTTCTGGTGTTTGAAAATAGCAAGAGATGGTTTGGCGAAAAATTCACACACAGGGTTTATTTTTTTTTTTATGTAACCGTGTGACAAAGTGCCAAGATGAATTGAATACTTAACTTTTTTTGTGTCAACTATCGTAAAGTTTTCTTCAAAATTAATCGTTAAAATGTCCATTAATCTCCATTAATTGTTAAGATGAAAAATTTTTAAATGGTAAAGAATAGTTAAAAGAAGCTAGGTAGGTGCTCTAATTGCTGAGCAAACGCTGCAAACCGCATTTCGTTATCTTGAATATTTCCCGAGTTAACGATATTTCAACAAAAGTTGACGATACCGTTCTGATAACCCAAATATCGGCATCGGTGCAGCCTTAGTAAATAAGTTATTTGCCTACTTTTACCGCATTTACTCTCAACTTCAGTTCTTTGTGGAATTTGCAAACCCCCCACCACCACCTTCCTTCCTCCCTCCCGGTGTGCTGCACTGTTGTACAGAGCAGCAAAAGAAGCTTAGCTATGTCCTGCTTGCTGCTAACAGCCCTGTTCTCTTTTCTCGGGCATTATTATTTCTTATTATGGTGTATCTTAAGTTTTACTATGGTGTCTTCATGCTTATCTTTATTACAGGGAACTCCTGCCGTATTTCTCTTGTCTGTGCTGTTTCAACCACCAATACTGAAACTGAGTAGTTCCCAAGAGAGGTAGGTATGGTTGTGACTGATTCAGTTACTGGTAACTCTCAATAAAGTAAACCCTCTAAATAATTAGGAGGAATCAGTTTCTTTTATTTGGTTAGCCAACTCCTGAACGCTTATCTGCAATGAGCCAATGTGCCTCTTTTTATACGAGTATTTTAACCCTTTAAGGACTGCAATCAGCCTCCTTTTTGTTTTGTGCTAAACTGGCTTATAACTCATTCATAGAAAAAAATCGTGTACATCTCATGTACTTGAAGTAAGGGAATGAAACTAGTGTCCTTTTTCCATAAATAAATTGTCCATTATTTTTTTTAGTTTTACTGAAATTGTGTGGAAGTGTTCAATCTGGCCAGTAGAAGAACTGTTTATGTTTAGTTAAATCGATGTTGGAGCTGCCACATTAGTCTTTAAAAGCAATCACATTTTGGCCCAACCAAAGCGCCAGGTCGTTCATTTACTTCAGAGGACAAGAAAACTTTAATGTGAAGAAAAAAAGAGGATTTAGGAAACAAACATCAGCAGTGAATATTTATGTACCCTTCTTGTTTGTGCACGGACTATTTCTCCTGTCCTCCCTTTCCTCCACCTGGAACTGTCTTTTACTATCGCTCAACTTTCTTGTCTGTGTATTATTACGTAGGTCTTAAATGTGTATTTGATTAGAATATTACTACTGTGTAGGGCTGTTCCGATAATCCCTGTTGCATGCAAAGCATCGGCAATCTAAGCGAGTCCTACGATGTTATTGTAGAAGAACCAGCACATTTAGTCTTCTTCAGAGTTAAACATTGTTGTTGGGCGTTGCTTATATTTGGCCGTAGTGTTACGGTTTCATTTGAACGACCCGTTCCACCCCACTGATCTTTATAAGGCCTGCTGGGAGGAGGGATGGCTCTAGGGTTCCACTTGTTTCCGAGTTGCTCTACTAAATACGGGTAAACGAGATGTAGCACATTGGGAAAGGAGGGTGGTTGATTGTTCATGAGTATTTCGTTTCCAAAAATGTTAGTGAATATGGACTCCGGTGCACGGAGGTGGAGTTGAACGAATGAAATTACTAGTTTTTCTATATCCGATTTGACGTTCAGATTTGTGATGGATCACTGCAATTCTGTTGGTGTCATTGTAGGTGTTGGTGGAAGTGATGTGGTCGAGGATTCGGATGAAGACCCCACACCGGGTCTCTCCCATGTCTGAAGCCTCGCAGGGCACTAGATATACAGCAATTCTTGTGGTTGGGCAGCTTTCAGCTGTGTTTTGTCTGGTCAGACTGAGTTGTGGGCATCCAAACAGGGCTGCATGCTTTTCGCGCGATCAGAGCCTTCGTCCTAGTGTTGTGGGGGAGGTCTATTGCTGGATTTCGTGGATTTCTTGAAGATTTTTTTGCTTTTCCTTGTTAAATGGATTTTCTTTGGGAAGGGGTGTCATTTTCACTGTGACGAGCTTTTTACGATAGGTCGCATTTTTGAGATAGGTGGAAACCTATTTTCAGCAAGGATGTGTTGGATCCGTTCTCTGTATCTATACGTGTATATGTAGGTGACAGCCATCCGCTGTTGGTCCAAGTGTTTATTTTAATTTTCATTGCCGCCTGGGGTAATGTTTGGGCTGTTCCTGTCTGGGTTCGGTTTTCGTTCTGTTTTTTTTTTTCCATTTGTTTCGTGGCTTGGTTTTCTCTATCCGTCTTTTTTCTGGCTGGAATGGCTGTCTGGATGTATTGGTTAAGGATATCTCCGAGATACCAGAATTTGAGATATTTGACGTATCGCTGCTTTGAAGTGGCTTTGGGCTGTCTGGGGGTTTGATGAGTAATGTGAAATGTTGAACATTTCATTCCTGGCTATTGAGTTTAGAACTTTTTGGGGATGTCCAGAAGAAAAATGGGTGCCATGGTTTGTGGATGTAGGCTTGCTGTAAGGCTGGAAATGGAGTTTGAGTCAGTCAGTGTCCAGGAATGGAATGAACTTGGTCTGCTCAATCTTGTGTGTCAACTGGAGTTCTTGGTGCCTCATGTTTAATTCTTGAAGTATGTTGAATGGAAAAAATTGTCGTCGACAAACGAGTCCATATCTTGGGAGGTCGAGATAAAATGATCTTGGAGCACTCTCCAAGCAAGGGGGAGCGTTAGTACCCCATGGGTGTTCCCTTGTCCTGCTGGTAAAATGTGTTGTTAAACTGGGTTTAGATTGACGACAGCACACTCTTCAGGAGTTCCCTGTCCTTGTAAAACACTCTCGCCAGGAAGTCAATTCTAGTTGCAACCTTCCCTAGTGCCTCAAGAACTTTCGTGTGCATGAGACTTAGGAAGAGGCTGACCACGTCAAATGATGTCATCACATCGTTTTCCATAAGTTCATCATGACCCAGTCGTTGAAGAAAATTACTAGAGTCCTTGAGCGAGAAATCTCCCCAGCTATACTGTTATAACCGTTCCAGTCCACTTGTTAAACAGGACCGCCCTTTGCCGAAGTATTTTTCTCAAAGGCTGGCAGAGCTTGTGGGTCTTAATCTGTGTGAATATTTTTGGGATTCTCTTCGGAAGTTTCGGAAACAACGTTTTGAGTTCGGCTTCGTTGATGCTGCCTTCATCACAGGCCCGACAGACGGAAAGAAAGGTGAGAGCATTGATTGGTCTGTTGGCCGGCTAATGATTAAAAAAAAAAGCCTTCTTGATGAAGGAAAATAACAAAGTGACTATTATGAAAACATTATCTTTTTTAATAAAGTTAAAAATGGAAGTATTTTGTAAAAAAAAAAAAAAAGCGCTCGCATAGCATTTCATTTGGCCAATAGTGAGATTCGGTTTGATGCCATGCGTCATTATAGACTAACTGCCTGGTGGTTGGTCTCCAAGTATAAGTTTCAAGTAGCACTTGCACATTTGGTAGGATTGGGATTGGGCAGAATCAGAATGAATTTAGAGTCGAAGTTGAGTATCAACAATCGTCTGGAGTACGGGACTATTGATAGAGGTTTACTTGAAGGAATCGCAAGAGATCGCATCAGATGCCTTCATGCTGTCAATCATCAAGCACTATTACGTCTCTATTCACTTCGTTTCTGTCATTTTCGCTGGTACCTCCAGCGTGGATACTCGATGCTCCGCCAGAGAAAGGCACTGCTGAATAAGGTCTTGAAGGGCACAATTCGTCTCTTACCTAGTAACACCCCGGGCATGTACGGCCCCATCAGAGACATTGCCATGAAAAATGGAGCACGCGCTTTATTTTCAGCCTTGGCAAGGCTCACTTCAAGATGGAAATCCTAGTCTCCGTCAGAGAGTCTCTTCAACCCGGAGAATTCACTTTTTCGGTGGATTTAGAAGACACTTATATCCAATATACTGTACCTCTCCACACAGACGTTTTCATCTGTTCCGGCTTGTCCGGAGGTCTCCCATTTGTTCAATCTGTGCCTAATTTTTAATGTGACGCTGCTACCCAGACACATTATGGGGATGTTGAACGTTCTCACCGACAAGATACCAAAGACTTATGAAGAGTAAGTAACTTGAAGGTAACAGGTTTTAAGTCCCCAGAAACGGCTGCCTACTTCATTCAAGCACAATGGCGGAGTTGGTTCGCCTGGTGTGGGGAGACGATGTCGGCCTTGTGACACCTATATCACCTCCCTAGCGAATTTCTTAGAGCACCTTTTTTAGGCCGATTTTTTCCCAATCACCACAAAGGGCTACAGCTCCATGATCAACTCCTAGTTGTCCTGTATCTATAACACGGAACCTGTACATAGCAAGATGCAAGCCTTTGACAACCGCCGTGCCAGGATTCTTCTTAGAACCTTCCTTTGGTACTTTCTGGCCTTTCCACGGCACCGTACGAACTAGTACAGAACACCTCCCTATTGCACCTCGCACAGGAGACTGTTTGTGTTGTAGCTGTCGCTACAGCGGCATGGCATGGTGAACTGGGAGTGGTCACCATGGAGGTAAGCCACACCCTTTTTGTGAAAGACTGGTCGAGTGTTATCGTTGTGTTTTGCCCCAAATTCCATACTAAGAAAAAGAAACCATGAACAGATGAAGCCCGACGTTCTGTCGTCATCAAAACCCTTGGTCCGGTGCTGGCAGTATTTCGGTGTCGGTCCACTTCATTTGATGTTTTGTAGCTTCTTGGTGAACAGCAATGCCAGTTTTGGGGTTTTGAGAGCTGGTTGCCATCACATGCTCAATAAATCTGATATGTAAAATCCATCTTCTTGTTACTCCTACGTACACTGCTAGGCATTCATTACATGGTATTTGGTACACTCTGTAAAGTGCCCTTGTGCAGTCACATGCGAGCTGTTTTCTCGGTATTTTCTTGTTTGCCATGTTGGTTTTTTGCCGTCTCCAGTTCTTGTGCTTTGGTGGTTTGTTTTGTTTTACTACTTGTGTTATATCTGTGCTCTAGAATAGCAGACAGTCAAACGCTATGCAAAGGCGGATTGCCATTGATAAACATTCAACCCCCAGCCACATCCATAAATACATAAACTGACGACCCAAAGTGTTTTAAGTCCAACTTTTCAGGTTAGCACCCCTCAGAATCAGGAGAGGACGGCATTCAAATGTAACGAAAGGGGAAGATTTCTGTTCTCTCCTGGTTCTGAGGGGCGCTAACTAGAAAATTTAGACTTAAAAAATTTTGGGTCGTCAGGTTTTTGTGGACTACCCTGTATATTATCTAATCCACCCCGTACTCGCGAAACAACTGCGCACTAGATGGAAAACCGAGCTGAGCAGTGCTCCCAATGAGTCCAATGAGAACAATAAAGATCAGTGGTCTACACAGCTGAAGTCGGAGGCAACGAATGTAAACACTAATGTAGTAAGTGAAAGATTTGGTACTTCTATAAGTGTGAAGAGACAAACATTGTTAATCCTTATTTGGATGTGTTAATCAAAAAATTAACAGTGAGTGAGGGTTTTGATTGGAATATAGTACGGATTTTTAGATTAGAAAATTTCGATAGCTTTTCATATTTCATTAAAAATTTTAATGAAAATATGTTATAACAAATTTATGTGGCACCCCCTTGAGTTTCTGTATAACTGACTGTGTGAACAGCACAACTACTTGGGCATAAGATTTTTCTTTAATTTTCAAGCTCTGCAAACCACCTAAAAACCGGATTAGTTTCCTCCCTTTTCACCCTCAGTGTTGCTCTCACCCCTTACTGTTGTGTACACAACTGTAAAAAATAATAACATATTTCTTTCCACTAGGTTCATGGGCGTTTTCAAGAAATTAATTTCATCAGGAATTAGTTCAACTTCAACTTCTTTAGGATTTGTTGAAGAAGTTTTCAAGACATTGGAATCATCAGCTCAAGAAGCAGTACCTTCATCAGACATTTTGTATGGACTATGGAGCACAGCCATCACACCACTTTTGGATAGCATACAAAAAGTACGTTCGTAATTTTGTAGCAAATATGTTACTCGTCATGTTATTTAATATGGTACGTTGTACTTAGTTATTTCAAATTTTTTTAAATAAAAAAATACAAATGATATCCTTGCATCTGGGCAACTTGCTTGCATTGCAAAAAGTCACCGAGGTATGAAACTTTCTTTGGTGGGTGGGCTTATTGCAGTATTTTGTAAGATCGTACCAGTAAATTTGTTTTTTGTCGCTGAATACCTCCTCCAATTAAATTGTTACATTATTTTACAGCGTGACAGAAAAAAAAAACTTCACCCTATACACTAGCAATGACGTCATCGTGTGGATACACCTTCGGGCAAGTGCAAAGGGAGCCACTTTTATTGGGGGGGGGGGGGGCACAGGAACACGGATCATTAAATCGACGCGATCATTGCTCGTGTTTCTATTTTGTTTTTAGAGCTGTTTTGGAATTATTCAATAGTGTTTTCCTGGTTTTTGTGCCCGGTGGATCATCATCACTTAGTATCGACTTTATTTATGTGCTTCCTTTTCGTCGTTGGTTGAGATATGACAACACGGACGGATCGTCGTGATATTAGGCCCAACGACAATGGACCTCGATCCACTGCACGCAGTTTGCCCATGAACCAAGAGACGAGCATACTGTCCTCAATCGGCAATTACAGTCATCAGCAATCGGCAAAAAAGAATACAATGTCGCAATCGAAAGAACTACTTGAATTTTTTGATGTTTTAAACTGTGTAAAAGATGTTGAATGCACATTTGCTGTTCCGACCACCTTCGTCGGGATTGCAAAAACAAATCATAGTTCGAAGGTCACATCTGTCAGTGGAATTCAAATCAGCCGTATCAACTCGTGTACTACTAATCTGCATTATGATAGTTCAGTTATTTTTTCCCACAGGCAGTTGAGGTCTGAGAAGTCTTCTCCGACCTTAACCGTCTGTGGGAAAAACAACTCGAATACCATAATACAAATCGGTGTTGCATGAGTCGACACGGCTTATTTGAATGACACTGACTGATGTGACCTTCGAACTGTGATTTGTTTTTGCACTAATGATGAAGTTGGTCGGTGCAGCAAATGTGTATTCAACATCCTTTACACAGCTTAAACCACCGTAAATTCAAGAGAATAGTAGTTCTTCTGATAGTGACATTTTGTTCTTTTCTCTGCTTACTCCCTGTTTAGTATGAAGAGCATACTTTGTGGAGAAATGTGCAAAAAATGCTGTCCTTTTAGCCCCACAACCTTCCCTTGGAAACTTTGTCCCACCATTTCGCCTGGAGATTGGGTTTTTATTTGAGTGAATTGGAAAAAATGTAATTGAAGTAAAGAAAATCAAAAATTGAAGTCAAAAAAATCGTGTGACGCAATCGCACGCTTCCACGGGTGATTCCAAGACTTTCCTCTAATCCTCTTGTAAACAAGAAATATCCGAAAAAAAGCTTCGTGACATGGCGTTATTGGCGGGACATGGCGTTATCGGCGGGTTTGAATTTTGATCCTTTTCCTTGTCAACGCCATGGAACAACCTGTTAGCGAACCTATTTCTAGCGTTCAACCTTTTCCTGTTGGTGATCGAAATATTTCAGAATATACTGGGAACATGTACTGGCCTATGCAGCCGTGATTTGCCCCACTACAGGAACTCCTCGTTGATTACCCAAGGAAGATTCCATGACACCTACCAACTTCTGACTTAGAAAAGATTATTCCTGATCCACCAGAAACCTTCAGTCCTAAGGCTTCACTCATGTACGCTATCCGTCTCAAAGCAGACAAGACAGCCTTTAATTGAAATTATCTTCAGGACCATTCACAGACTTCGGGGCAGCACCCACAAGGTCTATCAAAAAAATTGATTCGGTGTAGTCGTTGGTGCAGCAAAGGGAAATGAAGAAATTGTGACGAATTACTCTGAACTTGGGAAAACCGTATGTTGGAATCTTTTTACGCTGTTTGTTAAAACATTTCACAAATGCTGAGTTTGGCAAATTTTCAACGAACAGATATTTGAACAATTACTCGCGTTCATCTTCTTCCGTCTTATTCAAGCTGTTAGTTTTTGATCACCTGCATATCATCATAACTGCTGTCGTATGCCTTTAGCTCCAAATTTTGAAAATACAGCATAAAAAGTTACCAACACAAGGAAAATTAATTCCTTGGCTCCTAGTACACAGAATCTATATGACTTACTAATCTTCTCTTCTGCAACGTTGTCAACATGACAGGAATCACGGTATACCGATCTGCATTTAACTCAGTTCTGAACGTTGCTGGGAAGACTGCAGTGATTGAAGACTTCAAGATTTCATCCCTTATTCAAAGGCTTCGGAGTAGAAAGATCCGTCACGAGAAAAATCTTTCCGGAGTGGGACCGTCCCCTATACCAAGTTGTTACATAAAACTCAAGGCACATCATGAAGCCAACAGCTGTCCCACATGGTTGAAGACCGAGCGTGCAGTTGCCTTGCACGAAGCGGGTCCACCTTTTCAAACCAGTTAGAGATGGTTTGAGCGCATGGCACGTTGCCGATTGCTTAATTCCATGCAGGAGTCCATTGTACCAGTTCGTATAAAAGCGTGCTGTGCAAGGGATCCTTAATTGATGTTTGGGTTCAGGCTTGCGATACTACCGTAAATCGCATATTAAAAGCCCATTTAATGCTAATGCCCAGCCCCCTAAAATGCTTGAAGGTCAAAAGTCAGTATATACTATTGTTGACGCTTACTCCTTAAAAATCATTGATTTTCTGTGGCAAAACTAACTAAAATTTTCTTACATTTTAAGGAAATCAACGTTTCATCTTGGTAAATCTTGGTTTTCTGCAGCCAAAATTAACTGAAAACTTCCTACATTTAACAAACTCAACCTTTAATCCAAGACGATTCATGGGAGCATTTGTAATCACGGAAAAGTCGGCAGTATCAGCCTATGCGATGATCATTTACGTGCGTGATCTGGATTCTAGCAAAAACACAATGCCTTTATTCTCATTTATTCACAAATTTAGTTTGTTAGATCTTCCTCTTTCCAAACTGGTCCGCTCCTAGTCATTCTGCTTCTGTGGATCTTATCGTGTGAAGACTCAAAGACCGTCGGAACCTTCGACAGCCGTCATCATTCCAGCTCCGGGTACGATTGCTTGTGGTGAGCTGGAGATAACTACAGTGTCCTGTCCAAGCTTTAAATGCTACTTGCCGGCCACATAGAAACCCTTCATGGGCTAAAGACTGAATGGATCCCTTCCTTCCATACAGGACTGTGGAAGTGTTTCACCAGCCACAATCGCTGCTTGTATAAGGCGATACGAAAACATTGGCGAAGATGCTTCTGAAAATGTGAAAATTCTTCCGAAGTGAGGGCAGTGTTAGCTTCCTGGACCGTTAAACAACGTTGTGCCATTGGTTCAAGTCTTGCAAGCTGCATTTTGGAGAAGTGTGACTACCTTCACCTCACACTAGCTCCGGGGCATGACCCAACAAGCTCCTGCCCTGGCTTCTCTGGGACCAGTCATTCTGTGTTCTTCAAAAGTTCATCGTAGAGCATCAACTGAATAACTATTGGAGGTGATGAAAAACTATTCACCACCAGTGTGTTTGAAGTCGAGGACAATGCAAAAATGTAATTAGGGTGGTATAGGGATAAAAACAGTTATTTTCCATTCCCCAGCCTGAATGGAAAATGTGTTTATATTCCTAGATACTTAACTTGGGGTGTGCGAGTAGAATAACTTAAATTCTGGCTGAGCCGAGTTCGCAACAGAAGAATCGAGTATCGAGGTGAGTTGGAGTATTTGGTGAACACACTTATTTTGCAAGTGTCTTTTTTATTTGTAAGTGTAATAACTACTATTTTGCATAACGGACTGTGCGGGTCAACGTCTACAACTAGTTTCCAGTTTTTAGGATATAACTTTAAAATGCTTTGAGCTATTGGCCTTTAATTTGCACCACCGGAACCTCTCGTCGATACAATGAATTTGGTATATTTCAAAATTGGATAAAAATTGGTGAAGTTGTCGCATTTTCACCGGATACGAGTTTTCGAATATGGATGCAAGCTATGAGCTGAGTTCGAGTATATGTTGTGCACTCTGCTCGGCTCGAATTTTCAAGTATCACACACCCTTAATACCTATCGAATTAACCGCCTTACATCCCCACCTTGTTTTCCAATTAACTGTGTTTTGACAAAAGTAGATGGCAGCTCGCTTTGCACTTGACCAGAGGTATTTGCACGATGACATCATTGTTAGTGTATTGGGTGAAGAGAAATTTTTATTTCTGCCAGAAATTACAGCTCACACTGACAAGTAATACAAAAATTTATTTGGGTAGGATCTTGGGGACAAAACTCATTTTCCATTCAGTCAGTCGTTGTATAGAGAAAAGTATTGGCAATGCTATCAGTGAATAATCACCATGGACTGGACTGCCGGAAGAAGTGGGATGCACAGTATTGTTTCATGCTTTTTAACGTAACCTGGCCTTGCGGGGTTACTGCTTCTACTTAACACGTATAGAAAAACTTCTGGGATGCTTGCGGATTCAGAGGAATAAATTACACACGAAATACTAAGTAACTCTGTGCACAATAGTAAAGCTTTATGCCGGTTACTGTGACACCATTGAACCTTTTCCATACATTCTACGTACTTACTTACGCAGCACCCGCTACTTGGTAAAAAAAAAAAAACCTTCTTCCGATGGTGCAGTTTTATAATTTGTGTTTCAGACGCAGGAGGTTAATCAAGGCGATTCACTCGAACATGATTTTAGATGTTTGTATGCTGCTTTGATGTTTCCCATTCAACATTTACTAAATAAACCACTATTACAGGTAAGCAGAAATTTTTATTGGCGGGAAACGATTAACGAGTACCTTGATACACCTTGATAGCTCTTTATAAGACGAGACCATGGGTCCTAGAATTTAATATGTTTTAACAGGCGGTTTTCAGAAGTAGGGTTGTGCAAAATTTA
This sequence comes from Lithobius niger, assembly GCA_023313725.1. Classification (NCBI taxonomy): domain Eukaryota; kingdom Metazoa; phylum Arthropoda; class Chilopoda; order Lithobiomorpha; family Lithobiidae; genus Lithobius; species Lithobius niger. Next base: position 12,116 of record JAHWFP010041204.1, read on the forward strand.
TGAGTTGAGTGTTGTTTTGGGCTCAAGCTTGAGACCTATTGTGCCTGTTTTCAAAAATACATTAATTGTAGCTTATTTCATTAAATAATGCTTGTTCACTTTCCAATTTACCTCGAGTATCTCGTTGCCTGTCATCTCTGCCCCCAGGCTCAATCGTGTGAGCGACGCCAGTACCAAGCGGCCATTTTGTCACTTTTTCGTTGGCAGGCAACTTCATAAATGTGCCTGTATTACTTGTGCTATTTTGAAACTGTTCTAGTGTGTTTATTTGTAATGTGTGTGCTCTAAATTAAGAGATTCTTTCGTCGTGTCTCGTAAGGTAAGTTTCATGCAGAAATTGCAGTTTTGTCACCGTACCTGTGTGTTGTGTAATGTGCATTCCAATTCGACTGCAGTCACATCATTTCGTAGGTCGTTGAATTAATCTGACCATCAAGAAATGAGGCGGGTTCGGTGATGTAGTGGTGCTTGCTGCTACGGCCATGCTAAAGCAGACAGTGACATCTGGTGCGGTGTTAACGACTTGTTGACTTAACGTACGTTTTACTGTTGTAGACTTTTTACTGTAGTAACAAGCACAGCTATGCCTAACTCTACTCGAAGGAGTGATAGTTCCTAGGCCTGAGCTTAAGTAAACTAAGTGCTTGTATAATACTGCCACCACGAGAGAATAAAACTAAATTATTGGCAGTCCTGAATGTAAACTACTAAAATATCCTAAGTTTAAGATTCTAGCAGTACTAATCAAATTGAAGTTCCAACTGGATACAAGAAATGTACAAGCTTTTATTTTAGCAACTGGCAAAAATCGAAATTATTTACAACGTGAAGTTAATATTCGTCATTCCTTTCGTCACAAAGAGTTAGTTCCCAGTTAGAGTTTAACAAGTTTGTTACTGTGCTGTTGACATCACTAAAACAACCTTAGTTTGTTTGAATAAAAAATTATTAAACAAGACTTTTCAAAATTAAGACATCGGCCAAAAGCCCAATCTTACTTCCTGATGCCAATGCGAGGTCAAACTAGAACCAAGCCTTATTCAATATTTAGAAGCATGTTGCTTCTAAATATATTTATCGAAGTAGAACTAAGTAAAATTTACATTTAAGTTTTTGAACACAGCTAAAATTTAAGGGGGTTTTGAAAGAGTTCCTTAGTAAACGCTTACACTTATATAGAGAGCAGACGTTCAAATGCCAAAATTCTTGTCCCCATAAGTTTAAACTACAAAGTCATGATTTTTAATGTAGGTTTAAAATTTAGAATTAAGGGTCTTAAAGAATCTAACAACTAACTTTTACGCGGCATGGCAACGTGCGGCTTTGCGGAAACATTGTCACTCTCCGGACGAGTTGAGCATGGCGTTTCTTGGCTCTGGAATCTGAGCTGTGTTAATGCGTGTAACTCCCCCTGCCTTTTTTGTACCAGTCAGATGGGATCCATAGACCACAGGCCTGCAGGCACTGAACTGTAGGCCGTGGGCTGACCAGCAACTCGACTTTCTACACTTGCAATTTGTATTTTCTCCTTGAAGCGAAATCTCAGTGAATACATTTCTGTAAGCTCTCACAAACCCTTTCCAAGCCAAGGGTGCATCGCATCACACAAATCAAGACTACGACTAAGGTGGCGTTAAATTTTTGTTAAACGTGGGAAGTTATCCTTAAATCAAGTGCGTATTAATACTCTGGTCTGATTATGAGGGATAAAACACATATCGGCTATTTACCATTAGCAGAGCTGGCAGAGTAATCCGTGGCATTTCTCGGCGGAGTATGCTGGTACGGAGACACGACTGGACCCATGTAGTTATGTGCCGGCCGGCCAGCAGGCCCTCCATAAATAGAGCTACGGCGTCAGCCAGCCATCTACTTTTCCTCACGATATGTCAGCTATGATGGTGACTCGAGAGGGGAGGTTGGGTGGGTATTTACACGTAGTGTATATTTTCCTTAGGCAATAGAAACCAATTTTGACCTCCCCCCAGGTAAAATTGGGCTTTCTAATTGCCGGTTGGAAAATATCCACTACCTGTAAATTTAAATGCATTTACAGCAGACCTCGTCAATGTAGGTGGCGGGCACCATCATGACGGGCCCCCAAGGGTGCGAGCTGGGTCCCCAGTGACAGAGTTGTGGTTGATTGGTTGCAGACGCAACAATCTCTGTTTCTGCGCAAGGCAGTCGGAATGGGGAAGGAACTTTCAATAGCCAAAGCGAGTTGGTGAGGAAGTTCAGGCGAGTTTTCCAGATTCCACGACTTCTTTGGTTTTCGGTTGATGGTTTAACGATTTAGCTGAATTGCAGTAGAGTTCGACGGGATGTCAATGAGGCTTTTTAGTTGCGGAAGTTAGGTTCTTGAAGATTAAGCACATTGGTGTTGAGTTCTTTTTGAGAAAGTCAACCACAGAGAGGTGTGAAGAAGCGCAGACCATCGTGAATCCAGAATCAATTAATGTAGATGCTCAGAAGAGAGAGAGAGGGTGTTCAAGGAACAGTGCATCAGCTGTGGATGGGTGCTTTGATTTAGGAGCAGTTAAACAGGTTGAAGAGAAATTGTGAGTTTCCGATGACGGATGAAGCGTGAGAAGGGCTTGAGTGATTGTATGATGCTTGTAATGTTGCAGAATTGGCGAAGGGTCTATGAAATGTCATTCCCCAGAGTCATTGAGATTACAGCAGCAAGATCGGGAAGTGAACATTAATATGAGGGTGGACCGAAGGAAATCTTTAAAGGGCGGCATGTGAAGGGGTGAAATGCCGGGCGCACTGTCATGAGCGTGAAGTTGTGAGGATAAGGATCAGGCAAGTTGAAGGCAAAGTGGAGAATCGTTGAGGTCCCGTTTGACTTGGTGGAAGTGTGCTACTGCCAGATGTTTTAGTGATAGACCGTTGGTGGCAAGAGTGGTGCAAATTGATCATGAACCGCTGGTTGTGGTTTGTAGAGATCGGGTTGTAAGTTGGTGAGGGCATCCAAGCAGATTTGGTGTTGGTTAAGGACCCGTGTGGTTAGTCATGGTGACAAGATGTTTCGTCATGATTTACAGTATGATGAGGCAACAAAAATGTTGGATAAGTCGAATTCCCAAAGATTTGGAATGAACGAGACTTAACCAGTGGAGTGTGAGGCGTAGGGCCGAGTGATTAAAGACATTAGTCGGCCGGAATGATATTAAGAGACTTGGTCGTGGAAGGTGAGCAGGAAACGGAAATCCACGGCAGTGGTAAGGAGTTTAGCCTATGTCGTCCATGATCAAGCAGGGTTAGGTACGGGGGGATTCGAAGAAATTTCAGCTTCATCATGATGTAGCAGGCGGTTGGAGATGGGGACGGATATCCCCATGAGATTGAAGAGTAGTGAGACCATAGCGGTCACAGTGGTGTGGTGTGATGGACTAGGGCACCGTGAAAGACCATTATGATTCGATTGATTGGTGACGGTAGTTAAAGTGACAATGAGTGTGTGTTGACGGATAATGAGCGTGTTAGTGAGCGAGAATGGGGTTCGGGGCGAACGTCTGCGACGGGAGCTTGTGGGATGGAGACGTTGCGATGTTGTGGGATTTCATTCCAGGACATGTGAGTGACCATTCAGAAAAAGGGTCGCTGATTTGAAGGAGACCTTTCCTCCAAGCAACCAAGCCAAGGTGGTGTGAGGGAGGTAAATGGAACGAAGTACGGGGCAATCATGTGAAGTCTCACGCAGTGGTCCCAGGGAACAATACAGAAGCAAGGTGCGAGTTCAGGGTTGACGTTGCACCGATTTGTTGTTTGGAGTCCATAACTTAGAAGGCAGTGTCATGTGGTTGTAGTCCCGGTGAAGATGGTTGATTGGTCGAGGAGGCCGAGCTAGCGGCGAGGGGGGGGGGTGTCTGCAGCATTCGGCTACTCCAGGCGGACGCACATCCGAGTCCGAATTCGGCCCAAGCAATGTGACTTCGGTGTATTCAGCATGGTTTGCTGTGGACAGCTTCGACGCTTGAACGAAATGCAACGAGTGGTGCGGAGAGCATGATGGTTACCGGCGGAGGGCTCATAGATGACGATCAGGCCGGTGGCCATGAGCAGTAGGCGGACGACAAATGGGCGTGCGAGTGGCAATGGTCTTGAAGGTTGGCCAAGTGAATGGTAAGAGGGTGCACGAACTCAATGAGCTTGAGCGGTAGCAGGCTAGCGAACGATGAGCGGAACCACGAACGAAGATGGGGTGGGCATGAGTGGTGAAAAGCTGACGGATGCAGAACAGAACGGGTCAAGGATGTAAGAGCGAACAATGGGCGGGAGCATGGGCGTAAAAGGGCTTGAATGGTGAGCAGGGTGCCACAGAACGCAAGGAAACGACGAACGACAAGTTGGCTGGTTACGGGAGAAGAGGCATGTTAAAGATGAAAGTCGGCTGAACAAAGCCGGCGTGTGGTGACGAGTGGCTAGACTGGCTAACAATGAGTGGTGCCGTGAGCTCCAATAAACGTGAAAGACGAGCAGGAACAGCGAACGATGCTTGAGCTTCAAAGAACGGCCAGTGCTGGATGAGAACGACGAACGGTGTGGTTGAGCTTCAAAGATTCCCATGACGAACGTGAACGTGAACAGAAGGAATGGCAGGCAACAGGAACGAGTGGGTGTAACGGCAAGGCATGAACGGTGGCCGGACCAGTGACGGAAGAGGTGTCTCAGCAGTAGATCATCAGGTTGGCCTGGAACGGCGAGTGGGTGCGTGTTGATGAGAGGGCTGCGGACGACGAACGAGCTATGAGCAGCGAACGGCTCGAAAGACAGTCGGGCCCGAGCAGAGATTCTTCTCGTAAGCTGCGAGTGGTGAATCGATGAAGAGGAACAGTGACAGATCCGGTGAACGCATCACTTGCTTGACTGTTGTGAATGGGACGTCTGGAATGATGACAACCTGTGTTCAGCAGGACGTCGAAGAGCGTGATGAGCTGGAAGGCCGAGAAGGGAAGTCTTCCGGGAGAGGACTGCGGGCTGCATCCATATGAGGTGAGCGGTGCAGCCACAGTAGCCCCGATGTGTCAGAGGTGAGTGGTTGACAATCGGGTGAACGAACGAAGAAGGAAGTGTTTGACTTGTGGAGGTCATCATTTTTGTGGAGGTATACCTTCCTAAGGAGATGACCTGCAAAAGAAAGAACGAACGTACCTAAATCTTGTACGGGTGAGCAACGGGCGAGAACGAACGGGAGTCCTCTTGGTGTAGTGGGCGCACGGGCAATGGTCTCCCGGTGACAATGTAGACGCAGCGACGGCATGTGCGGCGGCGGCAACGTCAAGCCCACGGTCGGCGAACGAAGGCGTCCTGCCGGTTGATGAAACAGGATGGCGGCGATAGAGCAAGCGAAGGACGGCTGCAAGAAGTGATTGTGAAAGCAGCAGCAGAGACAACAGTATGAATGACGTTGATTGCAGGGCGAACGGTGCAGAAACGGTAGCGAACGATGCCACGAACGGCGGACACATCTTCTTGAACAAACGAATCCTTTGTTGATAGAAGACCACAACGAACGGACGGATGAACTCTTCGTGTAGTGCGGTTCTGCGAACGGGAACAACAAACGAGAACGACGAACGGAAGACCTCTTCATGTAATGGCAGGTCTTGCGAATGGGAATGAAAAACGTGAACGACGAACGGAAGACTTCTTCATGTAGGGGCAGGTCTTGCGCCAGTCATAACAGTACAAGATGCACGAGGGATGGGTGACGGGAATCAGTTTCCGAGTGGCCGGGGGAACAACGATGCAAGGAGCAATACAGCAGTGGCGCACGAGAACTAGCGGCAGTCTCCTTTCGTAGCAGGTGAACGGCGAGCGACGAACGGTGAATGCTTCACTTGCTTGGACCTCTTCATGAAGTGGTGGGTCTTGCGAACGGGAATGACGAACGGAAGGCGTCTTGTGGCTGGTGGACTGGGAACAGGAACGGCGAACGGGAGCGACGGCAGTGATGTTGATGCGGTGGCCGCTGGGGCTTGCGTTGAGCTTCAAGACCGACGAACAATGTGGTGTTCACGAGCGGCGAACGGGAATGACGACCAAAGATAAACTTGTAAGGTCGGCAGACGCAAGCGGGAGACGCACAGTGCGATGAGCTGCAAGGACCGCTGAACGGCGACAGGAGCGGCGGGCGGTGCGATGAGCTTCAAAGACCGGCGAACGGGAACGATGAACGATGCGATGGGCTTCAAAGATCGGCGAACAATGAACGAAAACCAAGATGGTGGGTAACGGAGCAAAGCAACCGTGACGGTTGCGTGGAGGAAAAGAGATGGCTGGCTGACACCGTAGCTCTATTTATGGAGGGCCTGCGCGCGCTGGACCCACGCATGTGCAGGTGGGTGTTTGAGCTGGACGTATCTAGAGAGTTTAAAATCCTCGTGGGTAACGAGCACTCAGGAACTGAATGCATTTAAATTTACAGGTAGTGGATATTTTCCAACCGGCAATTAGAAATTATAAGTATGTTTTTCCGATTACAATTTTAAAAAAATAAAGCATTTTCAAAAAACAGTAACTCCAACATTTTATGCAAGGGTGTGTTGGAAGTCAGCGTTCCTGGACAAAACAATCGATCAAAACTGACGCACGTGCAAAAACGCCAACATAGCGTCGCTCGTGGATGTGGGGACATTTTGTGACTTAAAAATGTCTTGTAGCATTTGAACAACAAAACCGAAATCGAAACTGAAACAGGGGCTTCCTTTGTAAGAAAAACTGAAACCGAACCGATTCGTAAAAAATGAAACCGACACAACACTATAACTCACTAGGCCCTAGTTAACTTATTAGCTACACTTGGCTCACACGTCCGTTACCTGTGAAATCTTGGGAGTCGAAGAGGCATAATATCACGAGAAGCATTGTTAGCACGCGACACTATGCTTGTCCATTCTTTAAGCCTGGACACGAACATGAAAAGTTTGCGCCCTTTTTCTAACAACTTTAACCATTGCAGGCGTTAAACATAATTTCACGCAACAGAATTTCTTTTACGACAAATTTTTAAGGCAATACGAGACTGCATAGGACAGCGGTATTGTAGTAGTATTAGTACTACGGAAAATTACAATGGTGGTTTGATGTAAAAATTATAAATTACTAAACGCACTTCAAGATAAATATTAATCCAGGTATTAAAAAACCCAAAGGCCAGCAATTGCTGTAATCTTTCCTAGCTTTATATAGTCATGAAAGCTAGTCGGCTCTATATGCCCAAAATAATGCAAGGTAAAAAATACAGAAAATTACTAAAAACATTGTTAATAGAACTACTATACAGAAAATTGTGGCTGCGATTTTCATAGGAAAAAAAGTGAGCTTTTTTTTTTTTTTTAATAAAAATGGTTGTACATCAAATTTCTTGATACTGCTTCCCCAGGATTTTAGGCAATACAGTACGCTTACAGGGAAGTCCAAGTTTATTGTAAAAAGTTGATTAGTTGTAGAGAAATGAAGTTTTACAAGATTCGGTTTTCAGCCATCTAGAAGTCTACCCAGTTTTTTGTTTGTAGACGTTGGGCTGCCTCTCAGATTCGACTGTAGTAAAGTCCAGCACCTTTACAAGTTTACAGTGATTAATTGGGAGCAATCGTAGCTCTGATGGGTCACAGGGCTGGAATGGCCATGTTTAACGAAGCTCTGGTTGCTGGTCGGCAACGATTCAGAGATAACGATGACAAGCCTTTAGGAATGGAAAATCATTTTCATCAACCACAACCTGAGTAAAGTGGTGAGACTGGTGGAGGGGCGGACCATGGTCCTAGGATGAGCCGGCAGTTGAGTCGCGAAGGAATGAAGACGACTGTTTTGGTCTTTGAATCCTGAATGGAAGACAGGATTCGGAAAGAGTGCAATCCCCAGTGCGGGTTCTTACATTTTACTTAAAGCCATTAAACACCTTGAGAAGTGTTCCAGCTCGAATTTGATCAGCCCTTGGAAACATCTTTTCATGAAAATCACAAAGCAAGGAGTTCGCCTGTCCTCATAACCTTTTTCATCTACGGGAGTGGTGCCTGTGATTTGTAACGTGATTAGAAAGACGTATACCTTTGTTGACTGTTGCGAAATTGAACCTTTGAACATCAGAACTCAACGAAATTAGAGCCATTGGCTATTCTTGGTTGTTTGGAGTAAAGGTCTCACTGCAAGAGATTATCACCACTTTTTAGTAGGGTTGTGAAAATTCTATTAATATGCTTAACATTTACCGTCAGGTTAGAAAAAGCGGTAACGATTAATCCCCCACCTTCCAAATAAATTATCTTTTGTTTTTCTAAGTTGAACTCTTTCGGGTCCAATGCCATTTTTATCGTTCCGTCCGAAAACTCACTTCTCATGATGTCACTTGAGGCTAGGCCCCAATGCATTCAAGGGTCACACTCGACAAACGAACCAGTCGGAGATAGCGATACTGAAAGAGTTTCAAAACGGAGAAGTTTATGTGAGGAATAAAGGTACGACATTGAAGTTCATGACGTCATTCATTGCAGGCAGGGAACTGGGGATTCCCTGATTTCTAACACTCCCAACAAAGCAGTGAATTTTACTGGAACTTTGATGTCCTATATTAAATTTAGTTGTATCGGTTTATAAACTGCTGCAGCTTTGAAAATAACGATAAGTGTAAAACGTAATTAACACCACATATACAAATCTAGTAGCTTTACAGTATCTGGCGTACATTGCAAATCGGACATCTGGAAGGTCAAACTGGTCAACGATAGCCTAAGAGTTTGGATACGGAATGCATTCTTTTCCAAATGTGGGTTTGCTATGTGAAAGGTTGTGTTTATATTGCTTTTAGAAATTGGTTTCAAAAATAAAATTGATCAATATTTTAAAGGAGGGTCGGTTTGTATTAAACTAAAATTACTAAACGTTTAATCATCAAGAAGACGATTACCGTTTAAACGATTAATCGGCACACCCTACTTTTTAGGGAGGTTAGTGGGGCTGATGGTAGGATAAGCTCTGATGTAGTGTGGCCGGCAGTTACATCTCAAAACAATGAGAACTACTGTCGGAACCGATATTACGGAATAAAGAAGTAAGGTAAGAGCGCTACGTTTGTTATTAGGAGTATTTTGGTACAGCTAGAGGTTCGAATAGTCCCTCCTCCACGTGGACTGTATTAAAAATACAGGTAAGTATTTTAGGATAGTAGTAAAAACGGAATTTTAGACAATAAAATATCTCACCATCCCTGTTCTCTTGACCCTGGCATAGGTATTTACCGAAAGAATGATGGGAGAGCATGGTGGTCGCTAGGTGGTGCTGGCGCTCTGGTGGAGAGCTGATGCGTCTCATTTAAATTTTGAGTTATGGTACATTAAATCCGATGTATTTAAATCCGACGTATTTAAGCTATTAAAAATTCTGGCAATTTTTGGGATAAGTAAAAACCAATTTTAGTGTCTAAAATTCCGTTTTGCTGGAGGCAGGAGGAAGGAAATTTAGCATTACCACTGAGGGAAGGAAGAGGATCACACTGGGAGGGGTGATACTTTAGTTACACAAAAAAATGCATAAAGGTAACCAGCAAATACCCGCCTGCATGCTAGCTATCATATATCGTATTGTTTAGACTAAAATTCCCCTGAAACAGCAACTCACACACACGCACACACCGATTTTCTCCCTTCCCACGCAGCACGCACCTGTGGGCTGAGTCTGGATTGGAACGGGATGACTTCGTACGCTTTCCCGCCATTTTCCATTTTACCGGTGGACCGCCATAAGATCAGGATGTCACAAGGCATCTTCGTCTTCGTAGCCCCACTGTGGCCGGCAGTGCCTTGATTCGTGGACCTGATGTTGCTGGTGAAAGAAGCACCACTCCTATTCTCCCATCACCACAGCGAGTGGACCTGTTGTTTCAATGCAGAGGACAAACCTCCGGAGACTTTGCGCCCTGAGACTTGGACACTCCTTTGTGTCTGCTGGCCTTTCTCGCAACGTGGCAGACAGACTCCTTCGATGCCACCGAGCATCTACAATGACGGTGTATGAATCAAAGTGGAAACGTTGGTATACCTGTTGTATGGAAAAGAAAATAGATCCATGTGACCCTTCCGTAACAGATTTGACGCATTTTCTGACGATGGGACAAGGTAGCTTAATGGTTAGCATGACCATTTCATGTGCAAGAGGTCCCTGGTTCGATCCTGACCTCAGCCACCCCTGGCTTTTTCGGGAAGAGAAGGGCCATGTGATGCCTCGTGTAAATATCCTGGGAATTTCCGAGTGGAATTACCTAGCAAAATTGTCCCTCTGTCCTTCTGGCGCCAAGGCTTCGGCTGGGAGCACGGCAAAATTACAGCATTTTCTGACGCATGGTGACCTCTTTTCTCATTTACATACTAAATCTCACGTTTGAGGGCAGAGCTATCCAGATGCTCGTACGGATTGGTGTTGGATTTATTTGCAGATCACTGGGCAGAAATCATATTAGCAGCTCTTAGGACAGAAATCATGTAGGTGAAGTGGTTACGAAAAATATTCTGATTAAATTTTACAGCGCAACGGAAAACATATTGTAATACCTTGCTCTGCCGAGTAATTATTGTGATCTTAAGAACTCGTTACATCCCTAGTAAGTCAAATAGTTTATTAAAGTATGATCCATCTATTGAGCTGAAATAATAGTTTTACGGTTTTGACTCTCAATTGTTTTTTTTTTTTTAATTGTATGGTACTCTGTGTCTTAGAGGCCTTTTAAATTCTGCCCTTTTTTTAAATTGTCAAAAGTTTGATGCTGCCATTTTTGTACGCCGTTCCTTTTGAAAATGAATTTAAAAGGTGAAAACACCGGTAACCGGTTGATACAGTGGTATTTTAAAGACATCTCCATAACAACGATGTGTTGATTGCGTCGTTGTTTTGGAGATTTAAAAGGTGTGTGGCAGTGTGTGAGAAGCATTCTTATATTTTGCTTTAATATTCCAGAGTAGCCTAAAGACAGTTCTTCGGATATGGGGTGAATTATACCGTGCATTTTCTCAATGTGCTGCGTTAGTGCCAAACGTTGAAGCCAATACGTGTGCGGAAGAATTGTGTGCTAAAATAATGTCTGTTCTTCCAGAAAGTGACCTCGTAGAGGTAAGTGATGGTTATTTTTATGGTTTTAGAGAGAGAGAATCGTCACTAAAGTGTCCGCGGCCTATCTTGAGTTCTCCGCAGAACGAACACAGATAATCGATTGTACGTTTTTAGTAGCAGTGTGCCTTGTTTATATCCAAGATGGTTACAAATAATATGGCGGCCGTCGATTAAAGCCACCCCCTCCAGGAAGACGTGGCCGCTCATAAAATACTCACAGGACTCAAGATGCGCCGCGCACACACAATAAGTTGAACCTGGAAACACCAAGTTGCTCTTACATAAACATCATTTCCTTTTAGCTTATTCTTGCTTGTTTGAATCAACTGCTTTTTGTGGAATTAACATGGGTAGAAATAGTGTCGATACAATTAGACATCAAGCTAAACCACAATTGTGTGTTGATTGCCTTTTTTTTCCCCCTATTTAGGACCCTATATTTCTGGATAGCATTTCACACCTCTTGAACATTGTTGTTTCTACATTGGACTTTTCTCCTTCTGCATTGCAAAATCTGTCCAGCACAATTCGTAAGTTATCATTGACAACTTTCTGAAATTGCTTTGTTAATTAAATATTGTTACTTTTGTCAAAAATACTTCCTTTTAATTCTAGCATAATATCCTTTAATTAATTCTTGTGCCCAAGTAATCACCACAAAAAAGTACTTTCGTCAGCTCCTCACCATTGTTGGTACTCGAACAAGGCTTTACTTCACTTGTTCGTTTGGGCACACGGGATCGGTCGTGTTCTGAAATGCTCGAAGTTGTTATTTTACAATGCTGTTAGGCTTCTTGAAAATAAGGAGGTTATTACATTCAATCATCGCAAAACGCCGCTTGAAAGAATTTGTGACCGTGGGAAAATCGTGACGAAATCAGTAACTTGTTAGTGTAAATGGTCGGCTTATGTTTGGGAGGCTGGTTTGACTGAGAATTCAAGTTGGGTTCGTCGGATTTTTACACTAAGACACCAAATCTGGTTCATAGCGAGGTTGATGCTTGGGTGGATTAGTTCACGTAAATGACATAAATTATTGACCTCTAAACTTTCAGGAATTATGCAAACTGCAATAATGAAAATGTTTTTGTAAAAATCAGATCCCGCTTCCAAGTAATTTATCGACGATGTTAACTTGTATAGAGCAGAGTTTGAGTATTTTGTGAACACACTTATTTTGCAAGTGTCTTTTTTTTTTGTGTGTAATAACAACTGAGATGCTGCTTAATGGACTGTGTGTCTCAAGCTCTACAACTAGTTTTCCAATTTTTAGGACGTAACTTTAAAATGGTTTGAGCTACAGTAAAAACCTCTTTAATACGAACTTTAAGGGGACTGCTCAAAATGTTCTTATTAACCGTAGTTCTTATTAAACGGGCAAGAGAAATTGGACTGCAACTTAAAAAAAATGTATCCTACCGTTATACGGTATTTTCTTTTCATTCGTCCTTGACCTTCGCTTTTTGCGCAAACGTACAAAACTCTTATCACTTCCCAAGATGGAGTCAACTAGCGATTGATGTTTTGCGTGAAACAAAACGAAATTCAAGAGGGAGGAAACAGAAACCGTTACTAACAGCAAATTCGTAAAAATAAGCTAGAATTGTAAATATTTGTTCGTCATATCCGTACTTTCGTATTAACAGAGTTTGTTACAGCCGTATATATTTAGTGCTGACTGAGTAGCTGACCAACCAAAATCTTGAAAAAAGTTCTTATTAAGCGGAAATTCTTGTTATCCGAGTTCTTATTAACGAGGTTATACTGTAGTAGCTTTTAAGTTGCACCACCGGAAAGTTCTTGTCAAGGCGCTGAATTTGGTATATTTGAATGTCAAAATGGGTCAAAAATTGGCGAAGTTATTGCATTTTCTCCGGATTCGAATTTTCCGAGTATGGATGCAAGCGACGAGCCAAGTTCGAGTATACTTTCGGCTCGGCTCAAGTATACGTACGGCTTGGCTCTAATTTTTTGAGTATCGCACATCCCTAGTTTGCCCTGGTCTTTCGATTGGTGCCGCCTCGCTGTTAGGGGACGTTGAGAAGGCTCTTTTCATTCCTTTGATGTCCTCTGCCTTTGATATCCTACGGGACCTCCCTGTTGTTCAACGTGAAATTGTTTAAATTTGTAGCAAAGTTAAAAGACAAGAAGAAAGCACCTAACATTCCCTACTTCAAAGTGCTAAACAAGTTTAATGAACTGGCTAAAAATGGGCCTTACCGGTAGGAGCCTTTACGGGACGTCGTCGTGAAAAACATGCTCCATTGCCTAGCAGGCGCATCAGGGGCAAGTCAGCAGAAGCCAAACAAATGTCAAGCTCATGAATAAGCAAGGTCCCTAATTTTTCACGAAAAAAAAACGAATCTTTTTTTCTTTGTGTAGGCCTACAAATAAAATAAAGTTTGGCTGCTGTAGCCCATCCAACAGTAATCTTGTAGCGTCTGTACAATAAAATAAACAGAACTTTAAAAATACACAAAATTGGGCTGGGCTGGACTGACGTATCTGCCGAAGGCCGGAAATGCTGCTAACTTCATTTTCGGCCAAAATATCGAAATGAGAAAAGCTGAAGTCGCTACCTGTCATGTTTCGATTTCTGCAAAAAAAAAAAAACGTTGTTACCTTGTGTATAATTTTATAGAAAGCACTTTAGTTGAGTGTAGACTCACTAAAAATTGCAAAAATGTCGTTCTCATTCTTTTTTTTCTAAGTTAAAAAGCAGAAAATTGGTCATTTTTTGTCAGCGGTAGCGGTCGAACCATTTGGATTCGGCGCCGCCATCTTGGATTCATTGGAAAGCTGGAATTCCCCTCTATCTAGGCCTGTCAACATATATTCTCGTTGGCCAGTTGGCATTGGCCAATCAGGCGGTTTGTAGTAGGCTGTTTCTGGCTGTTTCAAGCTAACTTTCCAAAGCATTTGAAGATCGCGTTCCCTCATTGGCCGGTTGGCACCACGAGACCGATTTGGCGCGCTTTCATTGGCTGATGCGCGATTTCAACATGGACGCCGCAGATTGCTTTGGAGGATTCCACTGAGCGCTTGTGTTTTTAGTTAAAGACGTTTTAGTTCGTCGTTGCAAACCACAAGGAAGATGATGTTTCACAACATTAAAAAATTAAATTAGCAGCCACGATGCAAAGCTAAAATGGAAAAGAGCCTATAAACCTTCACACTATCGCTTATCAGGTGGGAACAACGATTTTTAGCCTAACTAACGCCGACTTTCGGACGCGTTTTGTCAACACGGAGGTTTTCAATTTTAGTTCATTACCGCCCGTAATTCAAAAAGAAAATGGTTCTCCGAAACCCTTAAAGCTATTTATCTGATTTTTTCTGTGCACCTTAACGTGCGTGTAGTAAGTTTGAAATAATTGTGTCCAATAGTTTTCATAAGAAAAATATTTCGTTAGTACCTCGCTCCTGGGTGACGAAAGAAAAACAACTCTCTCCATGACAATTTTTTTTTAACTCACTTGAAATGGTTAGGGAAACTTTCAAATTTTTCATTTTTTTTTTGAAAAACATAAAATTTCACGAATATCGCGTTAATATGTAGTTTACACGGACAGCAACAAATTTCACGAAATTACACCATCTATTTTCGTGATGTACTGACACACATCCATGCTGTACACTGAAAAAAAATTGTTTCCAGGCAGCAGATAATAAGCTAATTATTTTACACGATCGTGAAATCGTGAAAAATTAGGGTCCTTATGAATAAGGAAGAGAAGGATTTAACCTTGGTTATAGAGGCCTTTCGTTAAGATGAGGCTTCATTGGTCTTAGAGTAAGAGGGACGGGGAGACCATTCTCCATTGAGACACCTGCACCTTTTCTCTCATGGGAGGGGGGGGGGGAAGCAGGATTCGTTTTCACGTGGAAGCTTGGGCGAAATTAACATAAGATTCCTTTGTTGGTTCGATCGGTCTTACAATCAGCTTGTGCACCACCATTTGTCAGCTTCCCAATCCTAGCACATCATTCCCCATTGTGGCTCCAAACCCAGAAACAGGAACCGTTACTGAACGGAAATCTTTAAGCTGTGGGAGAAAAGAGCGATTCGCTGTTATCCGGCAAACACATGGAGAGTTTACAGTCCAGTAAGTGTCATCCCAAAGAAGAATGGAGGTATGAAACCAATTTTCAATCTTCATCTAAATGAAAAGTTAAATCTAAATCTTCACCTATGGAATAGGGATTGACCAAATCTATTTCTACCAAATCCGGGTCAGATCAAGATAATTTACAAGATTTACCGAATCGGATCCGTATCCTAACCGAACCAAAAGAAAACCTTTGTTTCGTACTACCTGCAAAACACAACCTTCATTATGTGCTAAATCATTTTGATTTGCTCTTTTAAGTTCCAGAAATTAAAATTAAACATCCGTTTGATTTATTAATTCATTTCAACATTGAGTTAGCTTCTCCACCTTAAACCTTAAACCTTAAGCTTCTCTGCCTTAAACAGATACCGTGCTAGCCTAACCACTTTCGTTTCGGGCACCGTCCAGGGAGGACGTGTGCACGTTGTGCTCTTATTGAATTATTTATATCGTCGTTGGTCGTCTTTCTTCGCTTGGAAGCTGAAATTAAATTATCCAGTCATTAACAATTTTAAAGAGCTGGCTTCAGATCCGGTTCAGATTCAACAACCAGCATTTTCCAACATTTTGTTTTCAAGTAAAACAAGATGGAGCAGCCTGCACGTGAGGTGTAAGTGACGATCCCGCAGGCTAGGCACACAGCCTGAGGCGGTTAGCCAATTGTGTTTAAGCGACAACCAACACAACAGATTTAGTGGGGACTAGAGTTTGCCCCTCTGAACCTAAAATGTCCTTTTAAAATACATTCAAAGTAAATTAAATAATATTTTATTAGTTTGTTTGGCTTTCATGCTCTTAGTAGCCTTGAAATATTTTTTCTTATGCAAACCCTAATAAACAGATGGATTCACATTAAGTTGTCAAAAAATATGCACTTATTTGGGTTTGATGCGCAAGATTTTTTAAAAACGACAGCATTTATTCATTTACTTTGTCATTCTAGTTACTGGAACACCAGAAAAATGGATGAAACGTAAACAGAGGCCTTTAGGAAACTTTACTTCCTTAGTGCACGTAATTGAAGAGCTTCTTCGAAGCTTGGTGAAAGTCAAGACGAAATGTGGTCCCTCAGAGGATTCAAGTGAACTTGCTGAAAAAAATGTAAGACCCAAAGCATTTTTGTAAAGTCTTCGGCTAAGCAAGGTTTGAACAATAAGTGTTTA
>JAHWFP010041207.1:0-12261 GCA_023313725.1 Lithobius niger
GGGGGGGGGGGGGTGGATGGCAGTCCTCACCAGTCCCAGTCCCAGGGTCCACGACTCTTGCGGACATGGGCGGACTACATGTCACTGGGACAGTCGGCAGACTCGACACCGAGTCGACAGTCTGCCGAACTACCACTAGTCCGGACTGCAGCTGTCCGGTCCGGACTACCAGTCCGGGACTGCAGCTGTACGGTCCGGACAACCAGTCCGGGGCTGCGGCTGTCCGGTCCGGGACTAAGGCAGTCCGGGACACGGGCTGTCATTGGCAAGGGCTGCGGACAGCCAGTGGCATGCGAAGTTTTCGCAGGTCTACTTGACCGTGTGATGATAATGGTTATCTGAAAATCATCGTACTGAATGCGGTACGGTATATATTTCGGCAAGAATTAGAGAAAAATTAAAACGGAAATTTTCTTGATTATAGGGTCAACTACAATTTTGCAAGTTGTACCAGTTGCCCAAAATATTTTAACAAGAATTTATAGAAAAAGAGAAATGGTAAAGTTGTTGATTATAGGCACACCTACAATTTTGAATGTTGCAGGTTGTGATAGTTGCCCAAATTATTTTAACAAGAATTTATAGAAAAAGTGAAATGGAAAAATTTCTTGAATTTAGGTACAACTACAATTTTGAACGGTGCTGGTTGTGCCAGTTGCCCGATACGTCCGTATAAAGCTGGGGCATGGAGTATATCGGGGCATTTATTTGTTTTTAAAATTAAAAATTTTTAATTATTTAATTTTAAATTTTATTTCCTAATTTGTTTGGTGCATTCGGGTGTCGTAGGTTTTTTAGTGCATAGGAGCGTGTGAATGGACAATGCGCTGAAGGTGACGCAGACCATCCATCATGGACAAGGGGGGGGGGGGGGGCAACATCCCTCACCCTTCCCCACATGTGCGATTGACCGTGATGTTATGGTTGGTAGCTGCCACTTGTTGGTGTCGGTGACTCACGTCTACGGTTTATTTAATTAGTAAACTGTTTACTTTGCACATTGATAAATGTAGGACACTGTGGTTTGTGCAGAGACCCTCACCTCTCTCAGCAACGAGGGGGGGGGGCGACAAATATCACTCCAGTCGGCGTGATCATGGTGTAGGCTATGGATTGGAAGTAAAAGTTGACGTTTGGTTTTTCCGAGTTGGTTTGCAAACAAGTATCGTAGAGATTTTATGATTTGTGTGGTGGTGTTTTGTCTGACACCAGGGAAACTGTGGCGGTGATTTCATGGGTTGGCTTGATGCGCAGTACCCTTGATTCACAATGCAACAGGAATGGAGAAACTAGAGCAGCTCTCATACTAGCCCGTTAGTTTGTTCTAGGTGGATTGTGGTCGCTGTGTGCCACTTTATCGTTGTTCTCGTCGAATCAAGGCTCAAATAAACCGCCAGTAAATCGGCCCGGTTTAGTCGATTGCTTACCGAGCGTTTTGGCGTGGTGGCATAGGCAGCGGTCGCGGACCATTTGGGCACATCAGTGTCGCGGTCCTAGACCACTGGCACACGTGGTTGTTAGTCGCACGGTCGTGATTTCCTGTGCTCCTTTAGGTCAGTCGTCCTTAATCAATTTTTCCTTATCCGAAGGCCAACCAATAGACTATGGACGTCCTTACTGGATTTATTGCAGCGAATTTTCGATTAGCCTATCAATTATTTTAGGAAATCGATAGACGTTGGTCTAAAGCGTGATGTTCGCTTGTAACTTGGGCTAAGGTTGTTTGGTAAGTAGCCTTGACCATCAATTACGTTGACAGCGTCCACTGCTCCTCGAAGGTGGACAAGCCTACATTCAAAAAGTTTATTTTGACGATTGGATCGATACGATTCGAGGTTCGTAGTAAGTGGGATAAACTCGCCTTAAGGAGAAGTTAATGGGCGATTGAGGTATTATGTAACATTGCCACATTTCAGTCATTGTATTCTTATCTTTATAAGTCTCAAAACGAGCTTATTTATTGCACTCGCCACATATTTTCATATTCCCTTTTTCATGATTGAAATTTTGGCGAGGTAAGTGATTGGGGACGAATAATAGTTTTAAAAATTGCCGATTTGAATCGCTTTATTCTGAACCCTGAATTGTCTTTAGAGACAATCTTTATAGCACTTGCCACTGTTTTACTTAGTGTTCTAGATTAAAACGTTGGCGAACCTCTTATGGATACCCAGTGGCCTAGTGGTCTCCCTGTATTCTGAATGTCGACAGGCCGGAGACGGAGGTTCTTGTACTTATTGTGATCAACCGGAAATTCGCTTTATCACTTTACCGTAGGAAGTTTAAGCCGTAAAGACTTTGGCCGTAGATTTAAAATTTCAGTCTCCTGGTCATAGCATGATTTTATTGTAGAATTCCTCTTGGTGGCTTTAATGCAGTATGGCCAGCCAGTACATGGGTTTACAGCATGGTAAATTGACACCATCTGTGTCGGCTGATGGATGTCTGGGGTTCAGTTACGATTGGCACTGACATAAGTTAGCATTGCGTGTTTGTGCCTCAGATTTGCAGGATGGGGTTAATGATTAGAAGTTTTGATTTTGGGAAATGTAGCAGTGGTTCGAGGGTTATTTGACGTGCAGTAGGCTACTCTCGAATCGCATTGTGGCAGGGATGGAAAGATGGCGGCTGCTCTCTATCTACCCATCGAATTTTGGAGTAGGAGCTGTGTTTAGCAAGTCGATGTCATATCACGGCTACCTTTCCAGTCGATTAATAAATCTGCGCAAAGTCAGTCAAGAGTCCTGTGGCGCTAAAGCCAGTCACCTCCATTATATTGGCCGGTGCAGTCGATTACATCCCAAGAGCCGGCCGAGGGAGCACACGTTGGGGCTGCTCGGCATCACACATGCGGATAACACTACTGGCGGGTGCATTGCCGTAGCTGATGCCTGGTGACCATTGCCGGCGGACACTACGGTGACAGTGAGTAGTGTGAAGTGGTGGTAACTGATTTCTGTGAAGGTCGGTCTTCGTGGCTACTTGGACCTCCTTTAGCTGCGTTCATAGTACAACACCTGTGTACTTGTGTTTTAGGAGATAGTGTTTACTGCCCTGGTATGTTGGTACGTTGGCCTTACGAATTTATCTGAGATTTTCTCAGTCGTATATATTGTTGTGTGAAGTTCTTGGAAGATCCATACGTGATGAATTCTGAGACGCCGATCATGGCACTTGTACCTTACCACTCATGTTAGTTATTAGTTGCTCTTATGTAAACCTTGGCTCACTGCGGTCGGTCTATTTCCTAGCGAGATATTATCTCTTAAGGGGATGTTTATACACGAAGCGAAATGCTGTGTGCAGGGAGTGGTACACCATTAACTTAGGTGACTTGAAAATTATTGGTTATTAGCAGACCGGTGTGTGAGTTCCCGGTTGATGAGCAGTGTATTGCCCAGTGGCGTTTTTCCTTTTTGAGGAATAATTTTATGAAACGAATTCTTGCTCTCGCCACTTAGTTTCAAGTTTTGTCGATACACTTCGACCCAGCGAACCAGTGTGCGTTCTTTGTTGGGAGCAGTCGGGTATTCCTCGTGATGTTGGCCCCCGCCGTGCCTTTTCGTCATACTATGATTTGGGGGATGCGCTTGACGTGGCAACCCTTCTGAGGTGTGTCAACTTGTCAAGTCCGTGATGCGGACTATAACCGACCATTACGTCGGCTCGGGTACCTTCAGGTGGTGTTGGACTCCTACCTGCTCCCAGAATAGGGGCGAGGTAGACACTCCTCAGAATCCATTGCTAACACGGATGGGTCTTTTTATCACAGTGGGTTGTGAAGATTTGTCAAATTTGACAGGTGGGGGTTAGCTTGCCACTCCCAAATGCTTGTTTGTGTTGCGCATGGATAAGAGATCTTCAGGTGAAGAGGTGGCATGGGACACCCAAGGTGTGTGTAACCTAAGGGTAGACTGGTGAGGGTGCGTGGACCCTCACCTCTCAATGCAATTAGGAACTCCGGCAGCACGGCGAAGTGGATTGACGGCGTTAGCACAAGAAAGGGATTGTTCTGGTGGGCATGTCACTGGTCACGAGTGGCATCACAGCCCCGGGGCTCCAGGGTTACGATTTTGAATCCTGAGAAGGCTCCTTTCCCTATTTAGTAGCGGCGCTTTCGCCCTAGCTAGATGGGGAAGTTATGGTCCCCGTCAGTGGAGTTCGGTTTACAGGGAGGACGAGATCTTAAGGGCCTCTTTGGTGTTCAAGCTTTCGGCAATGTCTGGGACAGATAAGCCCTGGATACTTGCGAGCGGCATTCGCTGGGTGCATCGTGGGTGGAAGAATGGTCAGTAGCGAAATCAAGCAGTAGGATGAGGTGTTTGGGACTGCTGGCTTGCACCACAGATAACAACCCGTCGTAGGAGCGGGCGAGTAGTGGGGATTGAGGCAGAACTGAGAAGCAGGTTACGTATACAGCACACTGAGGTTGAGCTTTTATGAGGTTTAATCTAGTATGAGGGACTTGCAATGCGCAGGGTTCGACGCCACCCCTTAGGGGATAGGACAAAGTCAGCATATATAAAATACAGGTAAGTATTTTAGGATAGTAGTAAAAACGAGGTTTTAACCTCTAAAAATAGTTTTTAGTTATCCTAACATACTTACCTGTAAGAACCCTCCCGCCTCCCGCGTCGAACGGTCCTTAGGGATTAGTGAGACAAACTGTGACGAGTAGCGGGAGAGGGGTGCCGCCCGACGGCGGTCATGCGCCCCAGGGAGCGCCATTGCAAGGGCCCGGAGTGTGTTTAAATTAAAGGTTGGGACGAAAGGCATTTCCAAACTTGGAAAGCATATATAAAATACAGGTAAGTATTTTAGGATAAGTAAAAACTATTTTTAGAGGTTAAAACCTCGTTTTTAAATATGTATTTCCCCATATGAGAGCCTTTTTAACACAAAACTGGTAAAACGTGTGAAAAAAAATTTCTTCCTAAAATTGCGGTAAATAGCCTGGGAAATGACTTATTCTACTCTGGAAAACTCGGGGAAATTGATTTCAGTATTTTGGTGGGACCTGTTGTAACATACACTCAACACGTACACCATAAAACGGCCTAGTGATTCTATTAACAGATATTTTGACCCCGTTTATTTTTCTCCCTTGATATTAGGTCCTTGTGGACGAAATGGCCATATGTTCCAGCCCCAATAGCATTCACCTATCTTAATTCTTATTCATAGACTAATGGTTGCCGCCGTCCTCCGTCCGCTGTACCTACAATCCTCAGCGAGTATCCGCCGTTCGGTCATCCTCCGCTTATCTTCCCTAGGCCCCTGCTAGGGTTCGTCCAAATACAGGATCGCCTAGACAGGTTTCCCGCCTATCCCTCCGGAACGTTATCTTCTATCTGCTGGATTGCGTCCGCATACGGATCATCGAAGGATTATCCCCTTCTGTTGCCACGTCCTTTCGGATTAATTTCTTCCAACTTGACTAGCCGCAACCACCTAGCTCTGTTGGTCCTCTGAGTTTACAGGATATTGCCTGCCCTTGGTCGTCCGATCAAGTTTGCCTACCGACCCATTGTAAACCTCCATCCGCCAGCTTCATCACCCATGGCTCAAGACTATCCTTGGTCCGCTGCATCCGTCTCCCTTCCGCGGGATACCAGCACATCCTCCGCCCCCAGGTCGATATCCCCGCGGTGCCATCACGATCCACGAATTCATCTTTCTGAAGCCTCGGTTCGTCGCTCCGGTCGACTCCCTGTCCTGCCTCCCATCGTACGCCATCCACGGCAACGTCCATCCGTTCCATTTCCTGGACTCTCTGCGGCCTTTCCCTCCGCTGAACGAAGAGGAGCCTTCCAAAGATTTGGAGGCCGGATTACTTCATCCTTATCTCGCCAATCCCACCATCTTGCATCAGCAATCCTCTCACCTCCGGCTCCTCCACTTTTGCCGTCCCCAGTTGTATCCATCCCGCTCGGGTCCGATCGGCCCGCATCTCCGACTTTCCAGCCGCCTCCTGGCCTTCGATTACCAGTCCCATTTCCTTCCTTTCGGCATCCGCCGGTGGGGCGGGGGGGGGGGACGTCTCCAACTCCTTCCTCGCCAATACACATCCTTGACCTGTCCTGCAGTGAGTCTGTCGGATCAGAGGATCTTTATGCCATCAACCGACCGTCGTCGCCGGACTTTTTATCCTTGTCTCCACAACCTCACCCGATCCTCCGACACCGTCCAGTCTGCATCCCTGGCATAATCCGCTTGCCATCTTCTCGTCCTACCACTTCATTGGTTTCATCTATCCTCCCCAAGGCATCCTCCCTCATGGATCTACCTTCCTGTACCACAGACATTTCACCTCCATCCTCTCCTTCATTGGACTAATCCTCCGATCCCTCCGATATTAAAAAAAATATATATACAACAACAACTAGAACAGGAGGTCTGTAAGCCTAATCGGACACGCACACCATGAAGACAGAACGGATAAACAACCCCCTTCACGGATCCTCGACGATGTAATCATCCCTTTCTCTTAAAAGCCGGCCTCACGTACTGTGATCCCACTATCCGTGCATCCGGTCTGCCCCATTGCGGCGCTCCTCTACATTACCCACGATCAACGTTTCCGTATTTAGCCGCCTGACGGCGCCACCTCTTGCCGCCACCGCTTTGAGATTGTCAAATTCAAACTAAAATCGCCCGTAACTCTTGGATCCAGCCCAACCATGGCGGACAGTTCGTCCACAGACGAATCGGATCACACTCCTTCTCGTTCTCCGTCTTCATCTCTCGTCACCATTAATGTTCCCTCACCCACAAAGTGTAAATGCCCAGGATTCGCTTTTCCTCTTCCGAAGCCCAGATTGGATCCCCATCCGTGCTGCCAACGCCACCGGCTGTGTGATGGGTCACAAAAACGTTGTAAAGTTTGTATCACGATTTCCCCTTCTCAGTGGGTCGTCATTCGGAAGCACCCCCAATCTAAGCAGCGAGCGGATCGAGCTCGCCGTCAACGCGCCTTGGCCGCGGCGTACACAGCAGAGCATCGCTCCATTCCCGACAAGACTCTCACTTTTCCGTCCTCTGGTGCGTCGAAACAATCCTCTAATCCTGCTCCTCCTCTTCATATGGATACCACCGGCCCCGATCCTCCCAAGCGATCAAGAGTCCGGTTCACCCTTACTTCATCATCACCAACTTCATCCAGCGTGCCTATCCCACCTCGCAAGAACACTCATTCATCCGTATCAGCCTGTGATCCTTCTAATCAGGCCTTGCTGCCTTTAACTAGCTCCATACCCGCTATACCAGGAACCTCCGGCGTCCGACTACCAACTGGCATTTTAAAGAAGGCAAGTATCCCGACTCGCCAGACCATCAGGGTGAAGCGAGCCGTCCAGCGTTTAGCTCCACCAGCACTTCACCGTCTCGATCCGCCGACCGGCAAGTCGTTTACCACTCCTGCTCCTAAAGCCTATCAACCGGTCCCACCGTCCCAAGATGCTATCCCCACGGATCCACCACTGGCCCCCTTTCCCTCTATAGCCATCCTCCGTGAGGCATTATCCCGAGGCCTACACTTGTCACCGTCCGAATTAGAAACTCTCCACGTAAACATTGATTTTGTGTTCAATTCGTACAAACATTTTCATCGGACTATTCTTGCCTTCGACAATCCTTAGCGGATTTGCCAGCCCTCCGACAATCCGCGACCGCATCGGATACTCTGCTGGCTGAGAACACTCTTCTGCGTGCTACTAACGAGGCGCTGTCAAATGAATTGGAACTGATCAACCAAAAATATCGATCTCAGCACATGAATTACGCCCTTCTTAAAACCCACTATAACTGGGTATCTCCAATTCCATCCTCACCGCCCTGATGGACGTACGATTCTGCACGGTCACGCACCCGTTGTCTTTGGTCGGCGCCATCTGCACTTGGTACGCCTCCTCCCTCTCAACTGTCTTCCCAAGAAACTCCCAACTCCGTCTCCAGTCTCTCTTCACTGTGCAGCCCCTTCACCCCGACCATCGCCTTTTCACGATCCATCTGCAACTGCACCATCATACCGAAGAAGGTACTCCCCCACTGCCACATCCGGACCTCTCGGGCCAAGTCACTTTCCAACCAACATCGGTCGTCCTTGCCACCGACGATCCGACCACCGGATCCATTCGCAATGCGGTCCCTTCTTTGACATCTGCGTCCTCTGCTCCACCGCTCCCTTCGCCTACGGACGTACCATTCAACACATCTCCCGTCCCTCAAGATTCCTCTCCGGCAACGCTTTGGAAACATTCCGCTATCGTTCCTCCATTACCCAACTTCTCCCGATACTCGGTATGGCCCCCGACTTCCATCCAGCCTTCTACGGCATCCGCCGCAACAACCGGACGGCGACATGCCATGTTCCCCATGCCGCTCCAAAGCAACCGGGGTGGCCTTTGGCTTCCGTACGACACCCGACTAACCTGCCGCACCATCACGGACCTTTCCTATCCCTCCGTCATGTCTCCGGTGAGAAGCCCACTTTGACGGTCATGACCATCGTGAGTATCCGTCTCGCCCGAACCTCTCAATTCACCCACACGGTGTCTTATGTTCTCCTTGCGGACCGGTGCCTTCATGCTCCCTTTTCAAAAAAAAAAAAAAAAAAGTAAAAATTACAACCTTGCCACAGCCTAACCCACGAACCTAAAGAACACAATCCTTTACCAGCATCCAAATTCCACTCCGACCACCAGCCCTATCCTGCATATTTGAGCTGGCTATCCTCCACCTCCTACAAATACCTCATCGAATCGCTCCGACCTCCTTTACCTCAACCGTTGCAAGATTTACCTACATCACAGCTGCCCACAAGGTAAGAAGGTTCATTTTATACTTGATTTCTTATCCTTGTCCCCGTTTGACAGACCCCTGCATGCGATGAAGCACAAATACGATCTTACCATAACACACCAATCCTCCCGCACGCCAGATCTCACTCTTCATTGGCGGATAACACTTATCCTTATCCGCCCTTACCGCTGGACGGATACTCCTTCGATCCAGAGTGAAAGTGGTCAGGTCAGCAGTTGGGTCGTCATAAGGTCACTGTGCCTGGGGTAGCCGCCTCATACCGCGGGTTGACAGACTTACACCTCCGACTCCTGTTGAAGGTAGCACCTAGCCCTCCACCATGTTACAAAGTCTCCTAGTGTAGATAAGGTAATGTATATTTCGTCGGCTATAGCTTTTATTGCCTATCCGAAATATACATTACCTTTATTTCCGCCATGAGCTAGGTTCTGGCACGAGGAGAATTGATGGTATCCGCAACTGCACGAGGGTTTATATAATGAAGCCCGGCGCATGCGCGATGGGGTACGAGCCAGACAGGGAAGGCAACTTCAACTTCTGGGGAAACAAGCAGCTCTGAGGAGAAACTGCTACTGTAAATAAGGAAATGTAAATTTTCGGATAGGCATTAAAAACCAAAAATTAAGCAGGTGCAGGCCCTGCAATTGTAGTCTTTTTCGCCTAACTTTTACAATTCATCTAGACACACGCTAGTGTGTCGCACCAAGTTAGGCAACAAACATCACATCAATTCAATTGTCGAGGTTGTAAACCATTGTAGCGTGACACCATATGAAGCATAGTTGGGCACATTTCAGCTACTTGGGGGGAAAAATAATAATGCGGTACAAAAGCTTAAATTGTGTTGAAATCATGAGCAATGACCCACCTCACAAAAAATAACTTGTGTGGGAATGCCAGCTAAGCTGCTTTCAATGAAAAATCGGACCCTCAATAACGTTGTAAATGTGTTACTAGTTACTAGCTAGCTAGTCCGCTCATCCCCATGTTAATTTCCATAGGGTGATTATTCATCGATACCGAGAAGGCTTCCAGCTATGAAATTGGACGAATGGGTGAAGTACAATACAAACTGCGTGCCTTTGATGGTTTGGAGCCTGGGGGCGTAACGGGAATAGCATGGGAGGGCGCGTAAGTACGAAATATTGTTATAACGATTGTTAGTATTGTTGGGATCGTCTCTCATTGGACGACCAAAGTTCGGACAATGAGAACGTGTATACTGATTTGATTTTGATTTATTCATACGAGAGCACTACATGGGCTTAACCCCTTACGCTCTACTCTACGATCTAACTAACTTACTAACTAACAAAAAGTCCATAGCTTGCTTCTCAAACCTCCACCTAGCTGCAACCACACTTCACACCCCATTCAGTACCACACCAAAAACACCACGTGTCCACCATCACCCTCTCCCCACAAATACACGTTGTAGCAAGCAACACTAGCCTCCCCCATCCCGAAAACGACCTGTTTGGTCACAAAAGGCAACCACACTCCTCACCACGTCTCGAAACCCCTTCTCATGGGCAGCCAACCCTAAAACCCTGCCGAGCGACCAATCTGGGCCGAAAATTGCATGCACGCGAAACCTGGCCCATAATGGACAGGAGAAGAGAAAGTGAGACACTGTCTCCTCGCCTGTCCCACAAGCACAGACTGGGTCAGCACACCATCCCAACCGAAACATATGGGAGCGTAGCAGAACATGGCCCGTACGCAATCTGGTAAAAAGCCGCGCATCCCTCCATGAAACCTCCTCCAAAAACAGCGGCGATGAGACAAGTGGGTGCACCCCATACAGGTGCCTGCCAGAACGCCCACCATCCCAGACTGCTTGCCACGCTTGCTGGGACAAAGAGCGAATCGCTGGTTGCAAGTCCCTAGGCACAACAGGGCAGTGCACCACATTTACACCACCATCGCACCCCTCCTTTGCCAACCCGTCCGCAACCTCATTCCCAAACTCATCAGAATGCCCAGGCACCCACTGGATAAAAATCTCAATACCCCTTTGCAAAGCAACCCACAGCTTCCTACCAATCTCAAGTGCTAGTGGATGCTCGACACGTAGAGTGGCAAACGAACGTCGCAAGAAGGCAATCCCAAACGCAGAGTCCGAGAACACAGCAAAAGCAGGAAAACCCAGATCGCACCCTTCATCAAGGGCGATAGAGAGAGCAACTAGTTCCCCCAAGAAGACTGAAGGTAGCCCTGTCAAGAAAAAACTCCTCTCCAAACGCAGTTCAGGGACAAAGATCCCTGCTCCCCCCACCCATTGCTCACAGCGGAACGACGCATCACAATAAATGCGTGGGACCCTTGGACGTGGCGGAACATCAAAGACTGCTAAGACTAAGCCACACCAGACCCAAGGCCTAAAAGGAGCAACAAATCCCGGCGCCAGGAATCCCTGAAGAGGCTGGCACAGCAAGAGTGTCGCACCCAGACCGAGCGACCCCTGACACCCTCGGTCAACAACATGACTTCCAATAGACAGCATGCAACCGGGTTCTCCTTACCTCTCGCTACAGCACGCAGACACAGGGTCAAAAGCAGGTCCCTTGCTCTAAGATACAATGGGCAATCACCCGCCTCCACCTGCAGGGCCAGAACAGGGGTCGATGGCAGACCACCAACAATAGTGCGGAGACAATCATTGATCGCCACCTGAACCCCACTCAAGATCCCGCCTGCACAGGCAAGGAACGGCAGGTGGAAGTCCTCACACGTTTTTATATACGACCTGTAAATAGAGGTCACCACAGACCGCTTAGCAACAAGACCATTGGCCGTTAAGGACTTAAGGATCCGAAGCCTGGATGAAACAGCCACTCTAATTGCGGTGACTTCCTTCTACCAAGACAGGGTTTGATCTAATTGCACTCCCAAATACCGAACACAGCTAGAGGCTGCCACCAACGAGTCACCCACCATAATGGACCCCTTTAGATGAGGACCCCTGGAAAAAATCACCAAAACAGTCTTCGCCGTAGAGAGGACCAAACCTCTCGATGCTAAGAGACGCACGCCCCTGGCGATGGTGCCTTCCAGCATCGCTAACACAGTTTGCAGACTCATGCCTGCCACACAGACCGCAACATCGTCCGCGTACGCAAATACCCTAGCCGATGTGTTAAGGCTGACCAGCACAGCATTCAGAACCACGGCAAACAAGATCGGGCTGAGGCAACTCCCTTGCGGGAGACCCCTATCAGTAGACTTCATTTCTGACCAATGCCCATCAACCCTTGTCGCGTATGTTCTGGCACCAAGCAAGGCCATAACAGCACGGATGAGTTGTGGGATAACACCAAACTCATGAAGAGCGAAGCCGACCCACTGAACGTCAACCATGTCGTAGGCCGCCTTGATGTCCAGAAAGGCACCTACAACAAGTTCCCCAACCTCCCAAGCACTACGAATGCTTGATTCCAG
>JAHWFP010041209.1:0-12133 GCA_023313725.1 Lithobius niger
AGGATGGTATCCCGTTTAACACATGGAGGTGAGCCGTCTAAGGATGGCAACCCGTTTAACACATGGAGGTGAGCTGTCTAACGATGGTATCCCGTTTAACACATGGAGGTGAGCCGTCTAAGGATGGCCCAGCTAAAAATATTCTGCAGAAAAACTGCAGAATGCTGCAGAATTTCTGCAGTCTGTTGTTCACTCTCAGTAAGTGAAGATAAAATCTGCAGATTTTCTGCAGTTTGTTGTTCACTTTCAGCAACTGAAAATAAAATCTGCAGATTTTTCTGCAGTTTGTTGTTCACTTTTGGCAATCGAAGATAAAATCTACAGAATTTCTGCAGTTCTCAGCAAGTGAAGAAAAATCTGAAGATTATTTGCAGTTCACCCTCAGCAAGCAAAGATAAAATCTGCAGAATTTCTGCAGTTTGTTGTTCACTCTCAGCAAGTGAAGTAAAATCTGCAGAATTTCTGCAGTTATTGTTCATTCTCAGAAAGGTGAAGATAAAATCTGCAGAATTTCTGCAGTTTGTTGTTCACTCTCAGTGCTTGGCAGAAACAAAGCGTGGTTAACTTTCAAATTATGCGAAAATGTATGCAACAACACTCCATAATATAAAATATGTCAGCTCGTACAAGTTATCACGTTTATTAACCCTTTAAGAACGGGTGTGCCTGAAAAGCGCCCATACCCTCCAGAACAGGAACACCCAAAAATGCGTTCGCGGTGTAATGTTTAAATACTTGTAAACGTGGAAATTTCCATGGATTAAGTTTTTTTATGGATTCGGAGGTTTGGATTTTTATGGATAAAGATGAAGAAATTCGTACGTCCCACTGTCATGCTGACCATATTGAGGGGCCAAAACGAAGTAATTTTTAGCGCTTTTCAGTTTTGAGTAGTTATTACGATTTGATAGTCGGAAAAATAGGCTTAACAGCACAGCGCTAGATATGGAGTTGAGTAATGATCGTGCAGTGCAACTTTCCCCCCAAAATTAAAAAAGCTTCTTATCTAACCGTATTTTAATAGTTGCTGAAGCAATGTTTTAGGATTACAATACCTTGTGGTTGACAGCAACGAAATGTTAAGTTTTGGCCACGTTTGTCCCGGAGCATCGATATCAGCCAGGCGCCCAAACCGTATACAAATTACGGGAACGTGAGTGGTGCTTCAAGATCTTTAAAGGGTTAAAGGGTTTAACGAGCGTTAACCACTCCTGGTT
Source organism: Lithobius niger (assembly GCA_023313725.1). Classification (NCBI taxonomy): domain Eukaryota; kingdom Metazoa; phylum Arthropoda; class Chilopoda; order Lithobiomorpha; family Lithobiidae; genus Lithobius; species Lithobius niger. The sequence continues at coordinate 1,218 of JAHWFP010041209.1, forward strand.
AAACAACAATTGTTGTGTCACAACAATTGATATACATGATAACAAATGATTGCCCTTTAGAGGTAGAAAATCATTATTATCACTTTTTATGGGAATTATTATTGTTGATCGTGATTTTTTTGGTATACGTCAGAAATTAATATTTTAAGTAGAAATGGCAGCACACGTCATGTCCAAACTTACTTCATTTCTTAAAGTTGTCTGTAACAGTTTTGAAATTCTAATAAAAAAAAACCCAACACAACTTTAAGTTTTTTTTCATTTTATTTTACAACTGTTACTAAAACTAAAAATGGGATAAAAAAGTCTCTGAAAAAATTACACAAACTTCTTTCCTCCATTTTCAGGGTGTGAGACGATTTATTTATATAAGGCAGGCAAAAGCTTTTTTTTTTTGGTTGTTTTTGCTAGTCCTGAGTAATTCTTAATGGGTTAACTTTTATCTACAGGTTCTTGTTTATTTATTTGTACTTTCTAAAGAAGTTTTCAGCCTATCAACTGTTTTGAAAAAAAAAACAGTTAGGACTATGGAAATTATAACTGTTTTTCAAAGTATGTTGATTGACTGAAAAGCTGAAGATGAAATCTGCAGATTGCCTGCAGATATTGAAAAAAAATGTTATGTTGTGTCACTTATTAAATTGTAAACGTGTTTAGGTGGGACAAAAAAGGGTTGTAAATGTGTAGAACTAATTACGCCAATTGATTGTTTAAAGGCACGTCAACCGTTGCTTTACTTTAGCGGATATTCACAAAATACAAAGCCTGGGCCCATAAAGATTACGCTTAGTGATTGGCTAGGTATATAAAGCTGAATTACAACAATGACAGTTGTAAGTAACCTAAGAGTGTAATACAAACGTATGTGGTATGGTGTATAGATTGGATGCTGGTATGTTTACACTAATGACTCTGAAATTCTTTGATACTAAAGTGGCAGCTAAAATAACTGCTAAGGTTTCGAAAATGATATTTTTTGTTGCTCTAGTTCCTCATCTGCAGAAAAACTGCAGTTTCAAATCTGCAGAAAAACTGCAGTTTTAAATCTGCAGAAAGTGGCCAAATAACTGCAGATTATTTCTGTAGTTTTTCTGCAGATTTCATCTGCAGTTTTTCTACAGAATTTTTTTAGCTGGGGGTAACCCGTTTAACCTGTGAAGGTAACCTGTCTAAGGAAGGTAACCTGTTTAACACATGAAGGTGAGCCGTCTAAGGATGGCAACCCATTTAACCTATGAAGGTAACCTGTCTAAAGAAGGTAACCTGTTTAACACATGAAGGCAATCTGCCTAAGTATGGTAACCCGTTTAACCCATAAAGGTCACCTGTCTAAGGATGGTAGCCGTTTACGTGGTCGTTTTAACATTCCTACGTTCACATCTGGATATGAAGGATCGTGATGTCTCTGCTTCTAGGTGATCGTGATTAAGGGCGCGTTTACGCAACGACTCGCTTTTGCAATCTCACAGCTAGAATCTAATCGCGATGGTAGAGGTGTCGTTTCCATGGTAACAACGCTATATGTATTAGCTAAATCCGACATCGTTTGAGAAAACAGTTGTAGTGTTGTAATCCGTGACAATAAAGAAGAATTCCTCGTGTCGTTAAAATTTTCCAAGTCGCTTCTAAACTCTTATTTTTGTCCGTTTCTGTTGCGAGCTGGAAGAGCTAATCCAATCGCCATCTTGAAATTTCAGATGATTTCTAGCTTCTAGCTGCGAGAATGCAAGGACGAGTCGTTGCATAAACGCACCCTAATAATGTTCTGTGATATGTGCAAATGGTCGGAATTTTTAATTGGCTTTCGTTAGCAAAAGTAATTTCCACTCTTACTGCGTCGTGTTAGCCTTTCAAATTTCGATTTCAGCATATTTTTGGTAAATGCTTAAAGTTTCGAAATCGCCATGGTACAGCGTTAACTTTTACACAATTTGTGCGTAATTCAACGTTTGGATTTATTTAAAATATCGAATTTTACTATCATTTTCACTCGATTTTGGTAGAAACTGGTAATGTAAATATTTTTTTACTCCAAATTTCAGCCATTCTGGAATTGGTTAAGCACAGACTGGACACACGTAAGATACCTCCATGAACTGCACTTGCCAATTCAGTAGTCATAACCTCATTTGAGGGTAGGGTTAGGGGAGAGGTTCAAAACATCTGGGTAAAGATTTTACAAAAATAGCGGAAAACTTCGGAAACAATTAAGCTGAATCTGGCAACGTATGGGTTAAAACTTCCAGGTTTTCGTTAGGTTTGAGGCTTAAATTAGCTGAGGAGACTCAGACCTATTAATGGCTTAAGTAAGAAAAAATAAAACCCTGGCATAGGGGACCTAAAGCTGACCTGAAAAATAACTGACTTTATTTCTTTATTTGCAATGTTGTTTTCTTTTATAGACGGTTTGCAATGAATTGCAGATCTTTGTTGCTAGGCAGCAATAACTCATAAGCAGATGTGTCAGACATTGCTCTGACAACAGCAATATAAAACCTTAGATAAAAAGATGTAACAAAAGCTGCCTTGGCAATAATTAACATCCTAACATTAATAGAAAAGGATTTTGACACTTAAGACCATTGGGCCCACAATAAACATTAGCATGGTTACAAGATTCGCATCAACAGGAGACAGCGAACGGTTAAAAGCCAAAATGTAAGAACCCCAGAATGTCGAAAATACCTGATCATCCTTAAACTGTATCAGTGGGGTTGGGTGGGGAGGGGTACTTTGGTCTCAAACATGATTAGACGTAGGAGAGGTGACCTGATATGGGTAAATTCTCTGGAGCAGCTCCTGGTTAAATTCAGGAACTTACAAAAATTTATTTTTAGGAACAAGGAGTGTAGAAGAGTAATATATCCACCTTGCATAAACCGTTTAAATGGATTAATAACAATAAAAAAGAATGTTTAGTAGAATTTCACGCATGTCAGGAAAAGACTGTGGAGAGTATCTTATATCCAGGCTGATTGCCTTCCAGCATTTAAAACGTAACCAAAATGAAGCATGTAAAGGAGAAGCTTTGTATCATTGGTGATAACTCATGTAGATTTTTTAGGCATTGGTAAAAACTGAATAAAATTCAGGAGAGGTAAAATAAAATTTCTATATACCATGAAACCATTCATTACCTAATATTTAGCATTCCCTTTTTCTTAATGCTGCATGATCTAGAGATTGAAGTGCTATGTCCATCGGCGCCGCTACCCACTGCACATGCGCAGCCTCCTGCTTCATCTTTCTTATTCTAGCCTCCGATCTGTTTAGCCGCCCCGACTGTGTGTTCAGTTTTCTTCGGACATCATGCCCAGAGCTAAAGGAACACCTCAGGAATCTAGGCAAATGTGGGCCTCTCTTCTTCATCGGTCATCAGCTCGTACGAACCACCTGTTCTGGAATTTTCTGCGGTCCTGTCGTCCGTTCGGACTCCTTCAGCGGACTCCGGGTCTCTAGAAATTCGCTTGTGGTCTCTTTGCCTCCGAGCGACCGTTGGTGACAGAACCAGTTGCCAACACCTCCTTGGCTTTGCCTATCCAATGCAGACAACCGGACCCCAGGAGTCCGGACCACCTCTCCCTGCTAGCGAACTTCCTCTGTGCCAAGGAGCAATTTTCACACTTCAAGCTTTAAATACAAGCCCGACGCTCCAAGCAGAAGTGCCCGGTCCCTCCCCAGGATGAACTAATTGACTTGTCTTCCCGATCTTCCCGGCATTTCGTCTCTTCCCAGTTTCTGCCGGCTGCAGACTCCCAGCCTTTATCCTAGGAACATGTGCACGCCCTCATCAACACCGCTTTCTGGTCCTTTAGTCATAAACGACCGGTCTCTCCTCCACGGACTCACCGATTCACGGACACCTGGGTTCAGTCTGCTGCTAAGAAAATTCGCCTTTCCTCCCCAGCAACTGCCGGTCTTTCCGGAATCCCTGCTTCTGCAGTCTCTTATGGAGCCTCACCAACTCAACACCGCCCTTTGGATGCATCTGGCTCCTCGGACTCTAGAAGCCAATACCATCCTCCACTTGATGCTTCGGCTTCCTCCCACCAGATGCCTTCGTACCATCCAGTGAATCCCGACTCTTCGGAGATTGCACTTCCAGATCTACTCAAAGCAGTTGAAAACAGCTATCCCAGATTGTTTCCTATACAAGCCGACGCCTCAGGACTCCACCCCATCGATTAACCGCCGACTCTCCACTGACCTTGGTTTTGGTCTCCGGGACCAGCCTTCTTAACAGGAATCCCGTTCGTGGATAGTCAACCATCATCCTCACTACCTTACTCCAGACTGGCGCCCTCCTTCTAGGGAATGGGAGATCTCTAGAACTAGACAAGGAACCCCCTCCACCTCGCGCCGGCCAGGAATCCTTTTTCTTCCGTCCCACAGGTGACGGAGCTGCGAATCAACGGAACTTCGGCACATACCTGCAGTCAGAATTCCTGGCTGCAGACGACCGAATGGATTTTTGTATATCTCTCTACTTACCTAGACAAGCACCAGTGTATGTCTTGGTCCTCCGCGATAGCGACCGCCTTATTCGACTCGTTACTCCGAGCAGCATCTGAAGCACACGTACTCAACACTGCTGCTAATGCGTTGTGTGAACGGCTATCTGTTGACCCCTCACCGGAAGAAACAAGACAGTTAGCTGCCCTCATCAGTCAAGTCTTCCATAAGGCCTGTTTTGCTACCTTCTACTAGATGAATTGGTACATTCATGCGCTATTTAATTCCACTCTTCTGCTGTGTGACATCGCCCTCAATACTGCCCCAAACCTCCACTCACAAACCTAAGCCGTTCAAGGCAAGAGGACAATGACGTCAACGAACGTCCAGGACTGCAATTCCATCGGAATCCAAAGACGAGTGGTATACTGCACCACGTACTGTGGTATACCACACCACGCATGGACACCCGCCATCCGGTCTCTCCTCCAGGTCGTCCTTGGTTGCCCTTTCAGAACATAGGACGCGGCCGTGGTCGATCCTTCGGACGCAGTGCTACACTAGACCGATGTGGACACTAATTCCCTAAGGCCCGAAAACGATCAAGATCTTCACGCTGATAATTACCCTTTGCCAATGGCGGTCGGCGGATGCCACCGCTTTTTTCTGTCGCCTTGGCAAAAACTCATCGTTGATCCAGCCATTCTCCCTATCATTGCACACGGATTCCTGACTTCCGTTTTCCAGCTTCCCCACTGTGGAGTCTGCCTTTATCCACCAGAATCCCTGCGGTCTCCCTCATTACGGACAAAATTAATTCTCTCCTTGCCAAGTGAGCAATCTGAGTATCTCCAGAACCAAACAAGCCCAGATTCTACAGTCCAATTTTCCTCTGTCCCAAGAAAACATGCGACCGGCACCCTTCAACCTTCGACCATTGAACAAGTTTATTCGGAAATCCCACTTTCAGATGTCTACAGTGAATTTCGTTCTCCACGCTCTTCTCCTCGGAAACTGAACAATATCCATAGATTTAGCGGATGCCTACCTTCATATCTCGCTTCACGAGTCCGTGTGACGTCCCTTTTGTTTCCTAGTCAATAGAACGGTCGACGAATTTACCTGCCTCCCGTTCAGTCTCAATGCAGCCCCCAGAATCTTCATACTTGTTCTGAAGGTTGTCCTTGCTCATCTACATCAGCACAGAGTCCGTACGGATACCTTCCTCGATGACTGGATTGTACCACATCAGAATCTCGACCAGCTAATCCTACACAGGGACATCACCCTTCAGCTTCTGCACCATGTCGGCTTTGGCATAAACTTTCCCAAGTCACAACTAACTCCCTCCCAAAGTTTCGTTTTTCTCGGAATCTTCTTTGGGCGGCAACAGTGATGCCTTCCCCAAATAGGATTCGATCCATCCTTCACTTCCAGAGCCACCTCAAGAGCAAGGTAGTAGCCAACACGACAGCAGTAGCCTACCTTCGAAACGGGGAAGGCACGCACGCCCTTTCGCTACACAAGATTGCGTCCGACATCTTCTCCTCTGCATCAACCAGTTGATTACCATGTTGCCCCTTCACATTCCCGGCAACCGCAATGTACTCTAGACTCCCTCTCACGACACCGTCCCTCAAGAATGGTCCCTCAAGACATCCATCTGCACCTCTCTTTTCCACCTCTGGGGACAACCGTACCTCGACCTCTTCACTACGACCAAACTTCCCTACTTCGTCAGCCCGCTTCCCGACAGCTGAGCTTGGGTTGTGGATGCCGTGACAATCGATTGGAGTCACCTGTTCGGATATCTCTTCCCTCCTCCGAAATTGCTTCCTCTTGTTCTACGAAAGATCTCACACACTCCCGGCTCTTCATTCTGGTAACTCCGAACTGGCCAGCAGCAGCTTGGTTCCCCTGCTCCTTGGTCTCCTTACGGGCACCCCTCGTTGTCTCCCGGTCACCCCGGGTTGTATCACAGAACCACAGGTTGTAACTTCACAAGAAACCAGAATCACTCCAGTTATACACGTGGCCACTAACTTCCGACATCTTGAAGCGTCAGGAGTTCCTCACGAGCAGGACTCTCGTATCACCTCGAAAGCAGTTTGCTCCTCTACCAACAAGATCTATGACAGCCACTGGAAACGATGACTTTGTTGGTGTCCAACAGACGGTCGATCCAGTCAACCCGTTTATAGCCCAACTTTTACTCTTCCTCAACGATCTATTCAAGGAGGGATTACGAGGTTCCACAATTCTCGTATGCCTATCCGCCCTCAACACTGTCTTCCGGGCTGCCGATCACCCTTCTCTCCTTAATGATTTTTACATCTCGGCTCTCCTGTGTACGTTCGAGTTAGAACGACCAGTGACACGTTGTCTCTTCCCGAGCTGGGATCTTTCAATTGTCCTCAATGCCTTACTCGGACAACTTTACGTGCCACTATCAGCCTGTCACCTCAGCCACCTCACCAGGAAGACTGTGCTTTTGGTCGCATTAGCTGCATGCCTCCATTACAGTGAAGTTCAAGCTCTGTCTGCTTCTACTACGGACTGCTTCTTTTACATGGATTGCTCCGCAGTCACCCTGACCCCTCGGGCCTTGTTCAGCACCAAGACTCAGAAACCATGCAAATGGACCAATCCTTTTACCATCCCCACTCTTACACCTTTAACGGGTGACGAACCGGAAAGGTGCCTTTGCCCCATCCGTGCCATCGGTTACTACCTTCAGAAATCGAAACCTAGAGTGACTTCGGCACACATGATAGCCACATGGATCAAGTCCGTCATCATAAATGCCTACAAAGCTCTGGATATTGATTGTGCTGATCAAGGTATTCGAGTCACAGCACACGATCTAAGTGCTATATCCACATCATGTGCTCATTACATCAACATTCCCATCACTGACATAATAGAAGCTGCCTCCTGGCGGCATTCGACTGTCTTCATGTCGCACTACCTTCGAGACATGTCGGCACACACGGACGGCCTTTACCACATCGGCCCCTTTGTTGCCTTTCTCTAACTTCGTCTTAAGCTACATGAAAAGACCTAGTTCTTTTTGGGGATCGGCATGCTACCCTAGGGGGCTCCATCACGTGGCGCCCACTGCCTTTGATGAGATCATATGAATGCTAAATATTAGGTAATTGATGTGTTCATGGCATACAGAAAGTCCAAAATACCAGGTACGGCTGGTTGAGTTTGGTTTCTATTGCCCTTATGAAACATACATTACCTAATATCCCACCCTCCGACCCTCTGTGTCGCCACTGGGGCACTTAGAGGAATGAAAGATGAAGCAGGAACCTTCGTCTGCATTTATATACTGGAGGCTGCGCATGCACAGTATGTAGCGGCGCCGAAGGACACAGAACTTCAATCTCCAGATCACACAGCATTAAGAGAAAGGGAATGCTAAATATTAAGTAATGTATGTTTTCATAAGGGCAATAGAAACCAAAATCAACCGGTCATACCTGGTATTTTGGACTTTTTGCATACTCATCCTGTAAGCTAAAACAATGCAGTGAATGAAACAAGTGAATTGAGAGTTAATAAACTGAAGTGAGAAGTAAACAATGAACTGTAGGAAAACAAATAGAAAATTAATCAATACACTTTCAAGCTACTGGGATAGTGAATGAAAGGCTAGAAATAACTCGTACATGAGCACTTCCTACCAAGCACAACTTACCCGTGAGTCCTACTCATGCCAGGAACCCTGGTATGGTAAAAACAAGTGGTTAAACAACTGTTTGTGGCTGACAGGAAACAGTTGACAGCACCAAATAATGCAAAACAATTTACCAGTCCTTCGCCGATTGTTGCTACTCAGGAATGACAACCATTCACTCTTGAGGTAATCATTTCTGGAGCACAAGGCAAGGAACGCTTTCAAGAATTCCAGGGGTATCCCAAATCATACTACACCCATCCACAAGGTATCCCCAAACAAAAAAGTCCTGAGGCTTAAGGTATGATGCATCTGCAGGCCATGCAGTTGATCCTCCTCTACCAATCCAGTGCCCTGGGTAGCCATGGTTGCGAAATTCCCAAGTAGTGTGGCTAAAATAGGCCAGAGCACCATCATGCATGAACCACAGTCGATTTCGTGTCCCAATGAAATATTCTTCATCAATGCAGGCAGCTCATTTTCCAGGAAATTTCTGTAATTGGGACCGATGAGCCTGGGTGACAGAAAAACTGGTCCAATGAGGCAGCCCGGAACGATTCCGACCCGGATATTACACGAGAACTGCTGTTGTTGCCACGACTGAATGATAACATGTGGATATTCATCTGCCCACTGATTATTGTTGTGAAAGTTCATAGTTGCATACCATGTGAAGCTTGCCGCATCTGTGAAGAATACTCGGTACTGAAAGGTATGTACCATTCACAAAACGTTGCACGAGGAGGGTAATCAGCTGGAAAGAGAAGTTGCACTCACAGCACAGGATATGGGTAAAGAAGATAACACTGAATAATTATCCACATACTTTGATGCAAAACACCTACCTTTTCGGCGACCTGTCTTGTTGCAGTACCTGGATTCTCTGAGATCATGTCGGGCACCCATTCTTCAGCTTCAGGTGTTTGGACGTACTTGTCGTGAGCCCACTCAGAGGTAAAAAAAAAAGATCCTGTTTCAGCAAGACGATGATGGATGGCACTACATGTACCTTTGGCTGGACCCTGTCGTTGTGGGTAGGATTCCTGCTAGATACTCTGGGCTGCACTGCTGTTACCATTCACTCGTCTATACGTGCAATGGATGTCTGCCATCTCAGCATTAGTGTTACAAAGCATTGTATAGGTAAAAGCGAACATGTGCTTTAGGTAATTAACTTCCTCACTATCACACAAGTTACCAGCTCTGACATATACTAGTTTGAGGGACCAACTAAGCAGCCAATTCAACAACTTGGCATTAATACCTACAACTACTCTTTTATGAACATTTGCATAATGCTTAACATTTAAAATAAAAATGATCTTTTCCCTTAATCTCACAAAATTAATTTTTACTGTACTAAAATGTTTCAAATTACGGTACTCGTTAATTCTCAACTGCGTGCATGATCCTGTACATATTTGCTTGTTTTCCCTTTTTAAGGCTTTTAAACAAAAGGAACATTCAAATATGAATGCAACGAAAAAGCAAATATCACAGTAACATTTAACAAGAATTGTAATATGTATTGTCGGTATTTAAACAGTGTTGGACGGGGAGGGTGAGGGCCAGGAAGAGTAAATTATTGGAGCCTGCTTATAAAAAAATATTCATCAAGTTATTTTACTTCAGGGGAGGGGGGGATAGGGTCCTATTTTCTTTTCTCAGAGGGGGGAGAGTGGCTTACTCCAACTCTCCATGTGGACAGTCCGACTCTGGTTTTATTTTAAACACTAGTTTTTGCCATACAAACGTTCCTGTCTCAAGTGGCTCCCAGGGAGGGAGGAGGCATTTTGTAGTAAGCCCCCTGGTAGGTGTTTGACTACAAGTTATTTCCAGCTACCTACTATCCCAGAACCTCGAGAGAGTATTGATTAATATGTAGTTTGTTTTGTTACAATTAAAATGATTGCAAGCCATTACTACAGCCATTGTGAGGCCAATAGACCTATGAAATTACATGACTTTACCATCTGTTATCTCAGAAAGCAAGGATTTCCGGATCCATGTTTATATGGACATTTTGCTTTGTTTTGATGAGTAGCATCTATGGTTAATATTTTACACTGTTTGGGTTCATTTCTTTCTTCATGTATGCGCTGTTGGTAATTTCAAATTTCGCACATAATGACATTTAATTAAATGCTCACCAATAACTAATTTTTACTTTATTCTAGTCGAGAGACGTCAGAAGTGACAGCGAAGACTCTTCTGATGAAGATACTAAGAACAAATAGCTCGATGGTTGATATAGAACAACCTGTTATACAAACTTCATTCATTTTGGAACAGTTATTTTTAACACTTCATAGAGCATTTTTACAAAGCATAACATCAAATAATAATAATAAATTTATTCACTCATTTACAAATTTTCATTTACAAAATTTTATTTCATAATTTTCAGCACAATAATAAATATTTTCTATATTCAACACTTTGCTAGGGGTTATTCTATTAATTTTACATTATCCATATCAATACCATTACTAAGAAACAAAAGAAAAATAATCTAATATCATATGCTTTATACACACTACACAATGTACTTTATATTATTACATTTTTTTTGGTGTATATTCTTTTAGTAAGGTATCGTTTTCATTTCTTTCATAATCATACTTTTCAGCACGTTTTGTGGTATTTTATTAAAGATGTACGGTATACGTATAACACCCCTTATTTCGTTTTTCCATATTTATTACTACATCATGATATATCACATGTTATGTTATTAATTCTTGGTCTTCTTTTATATTTAAATTACAATTTTTAAATT
>JAHWFP010041211.1:0-19459 GCA_023313725.1 Lithobius niger
AATGGTCTTGCTGAAATTCTACTAGAGATACGTCAACAGCTACAGGCCTTTCCAAATAATACGATACCCTGTCGTAAGTCTGATAGATACAAGTTATGAAGCAAGTAAGTAGTAAAGTAGCCCAGAATATTCTCAATATTGCAGGATTCTTTGGATTTACTACATACGCCATTCCAGGTAATGGCAATTCCTTGTGCCAATTGTTGTATGAATTAATAGAAATGACCATTCTGCGGATTCTTCGGGTTAATGCATTGTCTTTCGTTGCACGCTTCTGTTGTACAGTTTCCATTTTTAAAATAATTTTAAATTTCAGCTGGAAATAGTAAAGGAAAATTTAGGCCAGTGCAACAGCATACTTTATTTTATCAAGTATCAACTGGGAAAACCTGGATTGAAAGAAAGTTAGTGTGTTATGCATATGGTACATGAACTATAAGTTTATACAGAGGGACTGGTGGGGTGGTGCAGTGGAGTAATATATAAAAAGTTCATATAATCTCTATACATGGAATATTCTAAATTGATCTGCTTACCTATGATAAATAAAAAGCCAAGAAGTGCACCTGCAATAAAAAAGGCACTATGTTTCGAGGATAACTTTACCTCATCATCTGGTGAATAAAATCCACACAGCTCAGTCTAACGCCTAAACAGAAATAAAACATGACAGCCTCAGCATTGATGATCAAAATAAACAATATAATTATACAAGTAAAAAAGGACCTAAGCTAAATCTGACCAAAACAGGCAAGCAAGAGGCAACCATTCGACATCTCTCCCGCGAATGCAGAGTGTTGGAAGTGAAATTGCGGCTTGCATGATGCACTTTCGGTTTGGCTTATAGCCATGGCCAGTCGCTGATAGAGGTCAGTGGAAGAGAGACGTTGTTGATCTTCTAGAGCAGTCCACATAGTGATTTCTAGCAATGATTCAGTTCGCCCAAGTGACTATTTCTTCATGACAAAGACAACTGGAAACAAGGCCCTCATGCATAAGGGGCCTTCCTGACTGAAAAAGATTCGGTCGAAGAGACAAACGACGACAGCGATAATCTCCTTTGGCCAACACTGTTGATTAAGCCTAACAAGGTCAAGGTCAAGAAGTATATCGGCCAGCCACAATTAACATGAGGTAAGCAGACTACAGACGCTTACGCCAAGCCTATGTACTAGACCTGTTAATTGCCCAAATACCTAATTGTGTTAGTTTTCATTTGCCTAGTTCGTAACTTCCAACTCTGCATCTGTTTAGAAATGACATAACCTAACATTTCTTGGTTACGAGCCCAGTAGCAGCAAGAGTAATGGCGCATCACTGACCCCCAAGGCATTGTTCGTCATCACTCTCAGAAAAAAAAAGAAGCTGCCGTCGCATGTAACTAGTATGGAAGACTTTGACTTATCTGTCAGAAATATATCGAGACGGTAACCAACTTTACAATCTATTCTTGTAAGCTTAAAGCCAAAATCAACTTCAAATGTGGAAAAGCGTAACTGCGACGTATTATGAACAAACTTGGCGTGCGTTATGGCAAAATAAACCAATGGCAATTTTACGTCGAAAAGCCATAGATCATTGCGAGTCGACTGCGTTACCTTCATCAAATAAGAAGCCTGCGTAGGATACGGGAGAAAACGTTCGTATATTTGGATGAATCTTGGGTTAACGAACACCATGGAAAGGAAACTATGTGACCAACAAATTCCGCGGTAAAGGAAATCTGCGACCGACAAATTCCTGTAAGAAAGGGGCAAAGCCGTATTTTACTTCACGCTGGAAGCAAGGATGGTTTTGTAAAGAATGTGAAGTTGCTGTTGGATATTAGTTCTTGATTTCCCTAGCTTGATTTTTGATTTCAGAAGATAAAACAACCTTTTTCAAGGCTAAAAGAAACGGTTTCTTTCCGGGGCACAAAATAAAATAAAAGAGATTCAGATTCCATGTTGACTAATAAAGAAACCTCTATAATACAAGCAATGCCACCCAGAGGAGTTTTCTAACAATATTTTGTAATAGACCTGGTATTTTATTTAATAGTCTGTTCCTTCAAGAGTATGTAAATATTGAATGAATTGATTAGTAAATAACACTACCCATGCCTGCTATAAAAACAAAAACGAAATTTAAAAAAATACGTATATGTGGAAAGATCTGTTCGTTTTCTCTCTCCCCCCCCCCCCCCCACAACCACCACCACAACTAAATATTTATTTGACTTTAACAAAGCTAGGTTTATTCATCCGTATTTCTCTTCGTCCCCTCCCTCCCGAATCAAGTATTTATTCGTTTAAAATATTTGCTATGCTTACTCATCTGCTACAAAAAAAAACAGTTCTTGCCATTTTTTTTATTTATGTATGTACGAAAATCTGTTGGGTTTGCTTACCCCCCCCCCCAACCAAATATTTTTTTTTAGTTTACAATTTACTTTTATTTTATTCATCTAAAAAAAAAACGTTCGTTTCACTTTTTTCCTATATTTGCTGGGTCATCTGTTCATTGTTCAATTTCCCCCAACTAAGTTTTTAGTCTAAAATTTGCTGCTCTTACTCATCTGAGATAAAAAAAAAAACATTTTCTTCCCATTTTTTTTTGTATACATTTGTTGGGCGACCAAATCAACTAAGTTAATTGTCTTGTAAACAGCCCTATTATAGGCAGCTAAGTGTTAAACAAAATAATTATCCTTTGTGGTAATAGCCTCATGCAAGCTCTTGCTTGACTCAAGTCTTGCTCTAATAAAGCCATCCGTTTGTACGTCTCTACATACTGCGACTGAGGCTTGAGTTACAAGGCGAATACGTCTTTCGGTTGGTTGGGTATGTCAAGGAAATTCTAAAATTCAAGAACGTTTGCTTCTGTATCCATATTTCTTACAATGTTTTGGAGTTCAACTTCAGTAAGATGTTCCGTCAGAGGCAGTTCACACTTGTCTATTTCCTCCCAGTTTATTATATTGATATAGTCTACTGCATCGAAGTTTAATGTAGGCACTCTAAACTGTCTGATAGAGGCTGCTGTGTCTTGCTGCTGTACTGCAATGGACTTCCGGCATGCTAGCTCCCGAATATGCTTCTTATCATCCGTCAATATGGAAAGTAGGACGTTTTTCTGAATGAGCAAAAAAAATGAGTTTCTTTGAAGGACTGGGTTCACTATTGATTTCTAAAATTCCGTTGGGTATCTTGAGAAAGAAACCATTCTCCAGAGGTGACGGATCTGTCAGTGTATGCTGATTTCATCTTAATAGGGTACCAGATAGGAGCGATGACTTTTATTATGTAAGTAGTTAATATTACATGGTTATCAGATGGAACTGGTGTCGCCACTGATGATTCTGTTAGCGGTAGTCAACCACCGTGAATGGACAACGGGCTCCGATTTTAGACGAGCCAGCAGATCGCAAGAGCAGTTTCCAGACGATACAGCTTGACACATGTCGTGCAAATATTTTTAATCTGTGCTCAAATCTTTAGCACTCTCAACATCAACTTTGAGGAAGTTATCAAGTGGAATAGGTGTGAACGACACTATTGGTTTGTCTGCACTGGATTCGGTAAAAGATGCTTCAATGGCAGTTTATTTGCGTGTAACATGTATATATAGTGGCCTGCTTAATTTCACGTCCAATAGACGAATAACACCACCCAGTGCCCCAGTTTTCACATTAGTTCTATCACAGCCTACTGCAACTACATCATTGAGTTTAATATCTCTATTTTCAAAAGAATTCAATTATTCCTTTAGTTATTGTTTGCGAGTCACCAGAGGGTGGATTCAAGTGACCAATATTTCTAGTTGGGCTCTGATACCAGAGTAATGTGTTCTTCTGTGATTATCGTAGGCTAATACTTTGTTCCCTTCTTTATTCGTGCCTTTGGCTTTTCTACCATGTCTTGCGTCTGCATTTGCGCGGGTCTCGAGTGATGACCATTATGATCCTGGTTTCCTCGGGATTAAGCGTAGAGAAGAGGCTCGCTTTCTTGCCTTTCGCTCCGATGGGCTAGAGGAGTACAATTTACCATTTACCTGGCAGGAATTTGTTTCAGCTTTGTCCAAGTCGTATGACTCCGCCCCGGGGCCTGATGATGTTCCCCCCCCCCCCCCCCCACTATCAACTGTTGAAACATCTGACCCTTGCCTCCCAGCAGTTCTTGCTGGGGATGTTCAACCGTGTGTGGGCAGAGGGCTCTATTCCAGCAGCGTGGAAGACAGCAGTGGTCATCCCGATTGTAAAACCGGGCAAAGACCCTACTTCTCCTTCCAGTTATCGCCCAATCGCTCTGACTAGCTGTGTCTGTAAACTTATGGAACGGATGGTCAGTGAGCGGTTGGTGTGGGTGTTGGAATCACGGGGATTCTTATCTGTGTTCCAGTGTGGCTTTCGACGGTTTCGGTCAACTATCGATCATCTAGTTGCCCTTGAATCAGATGTGAGGGAGGCTTTTCGCCTGCGTCATCATCTGGTTCAGGTTTTCTTTGACTTGGAGAAGGCGTATGATACGACTTGGCGTTATGGGATTCTCCGTAATCTCTATAACTATGGCTTGAGGGGACAGATGCCACTGTTGCTTTCTGCTTACCTCTCAGGCCGTTCTTTTCGCGTTCGTGTCGGGGCGACTCTTTCCCGCCCGTTTGTCTTGGAGAATGGTGTGCCTCAAGGAGGTGTTCTTAGTGTCGTCTTGTTTGCTATAGGGATCAACCCCATTGCTCAGCAAGCTGCTGTTCCCCAGTCATTGTTTGTCGATGACTTCGGCCTGCGCTTTCGGGCAGCTCGCATGCAGACCTGCGAGCGGCAGCTACAGCTGGCAATTAACAAAGTTCAGACCTGGGCGGTAAGTAATGGTTTCCGGTTTTCTCCGGACAAGACTGTGTGCATCCACTTTTGCCGTCAACGAACACTGCACCCGGATCCTTGCCTGTACTTGGGACAGGCACAAATTCCTGTTGTCCCACAGGCACGTTTCCTGGGTCTGGTGTTCGATTCCAGGTTGTCTTGGCTTCCACACTTACGTCAGCTTAAAGACAAGGCTTTGCGGGCGCTTAACATCTTGCGGGTCCTGTCGGGCACTTCATGGGGTGCCGATCGCGCTGCCATGTTGCGCCTCTGCCGAGCCCTTGTCCGCAGCAAACTTGATTGTGCGTGTATGGTCTATGATTCGGCTAGTGACTCCACTCTCCGGATGTTGGACACTGTGCATCACAGTGGCCTGCGTGTGGCGACTGGGGCTTTTCGAACTTCTCCAGTGGTCAGCCTCTATGCTGAGGCCTCGGAGCCACCTTTGGCCATTCGTCGGCGACAGCTTGCCATTCAGTATGCTGTGCGTTTGCGTGCTGTGCAATCCAGTCCTGCTTGGTCCATGGTTTTTGGACCAGACTTGCGAGTCGGTAGACGCAGGGTGGGTAAGGGTGATTTCCGCGATAGGCTCCAGCAGTCCTGTCAGGAGATAGCCTTTGAAATGCCCTGCGTCTTGAGGCTTGGGAGAATGCCAGTTGCCCCTTGGCTTGTCCCAGGTGGCAGTTTCATTTTTGCTCTGGCGTCCCTCCCGAAGGGTTCCACTCTACCAGCAAGGTACTTACAGGAGTTCCGGCGGCTGAGTTCTCAGTACGCCGGTTATCTGCGCCTGTTTACTGATGGGTCGAAGTCCGACGTTGGCGTGGCGTGTGCTTGTGTGTGTAAGGGTGTAACGGTTGCCCATCGCCTTCCGTCAGGCTATTCTGTGTTCTCTGCAGAGCTTTTGGCTCTTGGTTTGGCGGTGGAATGGATCCTTGACCTTCAGGGCACGCATTTCATTGTCTTTAGTGATTCCATGAGTGCCCTAGAGTCCTTGGCGAATTACAATCCTCGGAACCCCTTGACACAACGTGTCCAAGCTTTGCTTTCTTGCTTGCCTGGCCAGCAGAAAACCGTGCTTTTCTGCTGGATCCCGGGCCATGTTGGGATAGCAGGGAATGAACAAGCTGATTCTGCCGCGAAAGGGGCCCTTTCTGGCCCGCTCGGTAGGGATCTCAGCCTTGTTCCCTCAGATGCCTTTTCAACTCTGCGTCTGAGGTTACACGCTTTTTGGCAAACCTTGTGGGACAGACAGGACGGTAATAAGTTACGGGCCATTAAAGGCACTGTCGAGGAGTGGCACTCGGCGTGTCGCTGCAGTCGCCGTGAGGAGGTTGTGTTGGCCCGTTTGCGAATTGGTCACACCCAACTTACTCACTGTTTCCTTTTGCGGGGGGTTGACCCTCCTGAATGTTCTTGGTGTCGACGGTCACTTACGGTCCGGCACCTACTTGTTGATTGTCGCCATCTTGATGGTGTTCGTCGTCGGTTCCATCTTCCGCATGACATTGCGCGTCAGTTGGGCGATAAGTCTGTCCTCCTGTCCGATGTTTTTCAATTTTTGCAGGAGGTACAGATGTATGACAAGATTTAGATTAGGGGTTTGAATAACATCTCTGTAATGTGTGGTGCAGTGGCAACCCGGACCACTGCACTGTGACTGAGGTTGGCGCTAATGACCAAGTTGTCGACGCGCCATTAAGCCTCAATCCCCCCCCCATCAAAGTACAATCCTTTTACATGATTAGTCAAATTTGTTTGCGAACTTTTTCTGAACTTTTTGTATTCTCTTCGAAGTTTGCTTCTGTCAGTCATTTGTGAGCTGTCACTGTCATGTATTATGTGAACATCTTTCAAAACAGCGCTTGTTATTGTAGCAGCGCTATGATCAGATACGCTGTATCTGTCACATTCTCTGGCTAGATTTGCAAGTTCTGTACGCATCCAGGAAGCAGAAGACAATTCCATTGTTAATGCAATATCACTCATTTCAGATGGGATACATTTAAACATGATGTAGATCAGGCACAATAGCGAAAAACTAGACAAAATAGTACTTCCCAATAGGATTTCACGCCCAACATGCTTGTTCGTGCTCGATTTGCTGGAAACCGGACTACAAGGCCAGCAGCCCCAGATTTACACTCACTAACGCAGAAGCTACACCAAAGATAGGTTGGTAGGCGTTTTTGCCATCTTGTGGCAATGGAGCATATGTGAGTTCATCTGCTTTACATTGTGTAATATTCCCATTTTTGGTGATTCTTGGGGGTTTCTTGGGGCACCTCTTAATGTAGTGCAAGGTCAACAATTTTTTTTTGTGTGCAATATTGATGCTATAAGGCATCTTCTAACCTCGTCCCCGATTTTAAATTCAAATGTAGTGACTTACAGAAAATTTAGAGAAAAACAATGAATTTTCATAGAATTTACAAACTTTGAACCCCGTAGGGGCACTACTGAAAATGTTTTTTTTAAAATTTTTTTTGAGGGAGTGATGAGGAGGCCAAATGGCATTTTTTACGCATCTAGCCGATTCGAAATATTAAAAAAAAAAGTGTTTTTCACTCCACCCTAATGCTTATTTATCTAAGATAAAAGAAAAACACCATTCTTCCTAGTGTTTTTTTCTATCTTTGTTGGGAGTTCTCTTCATCCCCATCCCCCTCAACAAAGTATTATTTTAAATTAAAATTTGCTAGGTGCACTCTTCAGGAATAATCGAAACATCTTTCCTCCCACTGTTTTCTCCATCTGCCCTCAACTCAACGAATCGGATAACAGTGGATCATATTTATTATTCCAAATTTTAAAAAATGGTGAGGAAATTTCAATGCAAAGCTTCACGGGATGCTCAGTGGAATGAACCATGAGTGTGCCTTTGAGGCAAGGAGACACGCTTCGTATAATGAAAAGGTCCACATTTAACGTAACTGATCGATGAACACAGGTAGCCTTATACTGCACCCTGATTGGCTGATGGCTGTCATGTGTGTATGTCATCACGGTAAACAGCTCCGGCCTGTGTTGTACACATCGAGCATAAGAGTATAGTGTTCCACAATTTCTAAAACTCACACGGAGAAAGAAGATTGTGCCACAATGAAGCATAGGTTTTTCAGTAAAGATGATTTTATTTACTATGAAGAAATAAAATGAGAGACTGCCATCTTAGCAGACAAGTCACAAACGCCAATTGTAGGGATGAGGATAGTACAGTTGAAAATACATAGACATAATATGAGCTTGAAGAATGTTTACCATGTACGCACTCTACATACCCGAGTTTTATCCCTCAGACAGATGCAAGGAAATCGCGCAACTGTGCGTATCCTACCAGGTAAGAGGACGTGCAACATTGATTAGCAGTAGGCCATAAATCGAAGTTCGAAATTTTCAGAATGGAAGAGAACTAGGATTGAGGATTTTTTAATCACCAGTGACCAGATGAGGCCAGAAGTAAGAAGTGCCCTAGATTCAAGAAACAAGAATCCAAAGTCACTGGAAGCCACACTCACAAAGCGAGTTAATTCCGGTACTCAACGCAAAGAAGCCAGGAATGACTACTGGGAGTGAACACAAGAAGTTAAGCCACTTGCCATATGACTCTTTATTCCATCTGTAGAAGCAGAAACTTGGAGAAAGCCAAGTGGGTTTGGAATAAGCCATTGTAAAACCACCAGAAGAGCTTTGTGAAGCGTGCTAGTTAGATAAATTTAGTCGATTACCATTCAATAAGACAATGCCACGTCAGAGAGTTTCGAATATGCTCGATTTTATACACAGTGACGTTTGCGGATCACTGACGGTGAGGACTAACCGAGGTTTCTCGTACTTTATTACTTTTATAGACGACTACTCTTGGAAAGCCACCGTCTATCTGAATCTTTAGAGCACTTCAAAACCTACAAAGCTAGAGTAGAGATGGAAACAGGACTTTCCATTAAAACTTTAAAACTGGCAATGGCGGGACGAAATTCGAAGAATTTTTAAGTACTAGCATTATCCGTCACGTGAAGACACACGTGTGCATGCCACAAGAAAGGGACAAGCCGAGAGGTACAAACGCACGTTGATGAACCTAACCTGCACAATATTAGTGGGGGTTTGAAGATTCAGGAAAACCTTGTAGGGTGAGGCTTTGTGGACGGCCTGTTACCTTCTTAACACTTGTGCAAGTCGAACACTTAACAAGACACCACAAGAACTCTGGACCGGTAGACTGCCATCAGTTCTTCACCTGCATGATATTGGAACCAAGGCCTATGTAGTGGTTCTGGCACAGAAAAGGGATGGGATGCTAGACGTACGAGCAAAAGTTGGAAACTTGATAGGTTAGTCGCTCAGCAATAAAGGTTATCGGATCCTAATTCCAGAGATGTATGAAGTGATTGAGTCAAGCTATGTCAGGTTTGAAGAGGTGTTTGGAAGCCAGTAAATTGTAGTAACGTTCAAGAGCAAGCCAGTTCGGGACTCAGACATCCGTAAGATCCGAGCCTTGACCTAACTCCTAGTGGGGTAAATACTTATTTCTCACAGGTATTACCAAACCTAAAACCTACAAGCAAGCCATGGAGAGCCCTGAAACTGAAAGCCAGGAGAAGGTTGCATTAGAAAAATATGAGTCACTAACGAAATTGAGAGTATGCACCTTAAGTGGTCTCCCAGAAGGTAGAAAAGCCACAGGCAACAAATGGGTTTTAATGTAAAGGAAGATGAAGATGGTAACGTAGGGAAATATAAAGCAAGACTAGTAGCGAAGGGTTTCTCATAGAGACACGGAACAGATTATTTCAAGACGTACAGTCCCCTGGCTGGCATTGGAACTGTTCGACTTCTAGTATCTGCCCCCATTATAAAAGGTTGGAGTGTACATCAACTTGATATCAAGACAGCATACTTGAACGGGGAGATTTGGGAAGAAATATAGATGAAGCAGCCAGAAGGATTTGTGGTGCAAAAGGAATATGAGAAAGTTTGTAAACTTTATGAAGTCTGTATGGGTTAAAGTAGTCTGGTAGATGCTGAAATCAAACAATGATTCCAGCGGAGTCCTGTGAAACTGTGTTCATATTTGGTGCCACAGGTGAAGAGATGGGAATAGTATGTTTCAATGTTGATGACGATAAAGTGAAGGCTAAAAATTATGAGAAGGTTGACGAAATGAAGAAGACGATTGGAGAGAGAGCTTCCAATATATGACTTGGGCAAACTAGACCATTTGTTAGGGATCAAGATGATCATGGGACAGGGGAAGTCGTTGATAATGAACAAAGAGAAATATTTACAAGAGGTATTAACTTCCTTCCACATATAAAACTGTATCGCTACTTGATCCAACAACGACATTAAGCAAAAGCCAGTCGCCATCGACACTTGAAGAAATAAAGGAAATGGAGAATATGCCCTACAGATCACTCATTGGCTCACTGTCATACTAGGGACAGGGAAACAGACCAGATATTTCCTACGCTGTCTCAGACCTGAGTCAATACCAGTCCAACCAGACCTGAACATTGGAATGCTGCCAAGAAATTCCTAAGGCACTTGAAGGGAACAGCTCACTACCAACTTTGGCAGGGAAGGACGCAGGCTAATCTAGAAGCTAATCTTATTGGGTAGGAGATTCTAACGCTAGTAAGTCAAGGTACGGTTATTGGGGGGGGGGGTGATTGAGGCTTAATGGCACGTCGACAACTTGGTCATTAGCGCCAACCTCAGTCACAGTGCAGTGGTCCGGGTTGCCACTGCACAACACATTACAGAGATGTTATTCAAATCCCTAATCTAAATCTTGTCATACATCTGTACCTCCTGCAAAAATTGAAAAACACCGGACAGGAGGACAGACTTATCGCCCAACTGACGCGCAATGTCATGCGGAAGATGAAACCGACGATGAACACCATCAAGATGGCAACAATCAACAAGTAAGTGCCGGACCGTAAGTGGCAGTCGACACCAAGAACATACAGGAGGGTCAACCCCCCGCAAAAGGAAACAGTGAGTAAGTCGGGTGTGACCAATTCGCAAACGGGCCTGCTGTGGATTGCACAGCACGCAAACGCACAGCATACTGAATGGCAAGCTGTCGCCGACGAATGGCCAAAGGTGGCTCCGAGGCCTCAGCATAGAGGCTGACCACTGAAGAAGTTCGAAAAGCCCCAGTCGCCACACGCAGGCCACTGTGATGCACAGTGTCCAACATCCGGAGAGTGGAGTCACTAGCCGAACCATAGACCATACACGCATAATCAAGTTTGCTGCGGACAAGGGCTCGGTAGAGGCGCAACATGGCAGCGCGATCGGCACCCCATGAAGTGCCCGACAGGACCCGCAAGATGTTAAGCGCCCGCAAAGCCTTGTCTTTAAGCTGACGTAAGTGTGGAAGCCAAGACAACCTGGAATCGAACACCAGACCCAGGAAACGTGCCTGTGGGACAACAGGAATTTGTGCCTGTCCCAAGTACAGGCAAGGATCCGGGTGCAGTGTTCGTTGGCGGCAAAAGTGGATGCACACAGTCTTGTCCGGAGAAAACCGGAAACCATTACTTACCGCCCAGGTCTGGACTTTGTTAATTGCCAGCTGTAGCTGCCGCTCGCAGGTCTGCATGCGAGCTGCCCGAAAGCGCAGGCCGAAGTCATCGACAAACAATGACTGGGGAACAGCAGCTTGCTGAGCAATGGGGTTGATCCCTATAGCAAACAAGACGACACTAAGAACACCTCCTTGAGGCACACCATTCTCCAAGACAAACGGGCGGGAAAGAGTCGCCCCGACATGAACGCGAAAAGAACGGCCTGAGAGGTAAGCAGAAAGCAACAGTGGCATCTGTCCCCTCAAGCCATAGTTATAGAGATTACGGAGAATCCCATAACGCCACGTCGTATCATACGCCTTCTCCAAGTCAAAGAAAACCTGAACCAGATGATGACGCAGGCGAAAAGCCTCCCTCACATCTGATTCAAGGGCAACTAGATGATCGATAGTTGACCGAAACCGTCGAAAGCCACACTGGGACACAGATAAGAATCCCCGTGATTCCAACACCCACACCAACCGCTCACTGACCATCCGTTCCATAAGTTTACAGACACAGCTAGTCAGAGCGATTGGGCGATAACTGGAAGGAGAAGTAGGGTCTCTGCCCGGTTTTACAATCGGGATGACCACTGCAGTCTTCCACGCTGCTGGAATAGAGCCCTCTGCCCAAACACGGTTGAACATCCCCAGCAAGAACTACTGGGAGGCAAGGGTCAGATGTTTCAACAGTTGATAGTGAACACCATCAGGCCCCGGGGCGGAGTCATGCGACTTGGACAAAGCTGAAACAAATTCCTGCCAGGTAAATGGTAAATTGTACTCCTCTAGCCCATCGGAGCGAAAGTCAAGAAAGCGAGCCTCTTCTCTACGCTTAATCCCGAGGAAACCAGGATCATAATGGTCATCACTCGAGACCCGCGCAAATGCAGACGCAAGACAATCGGCGATATCTGGCACAGAAGACATCACGATATTCGCCACCTTCAGCTGTGAAACCGGGGAAGGCACGCTCCTCCCCGATATCTGGCGCACCTTCCGCCACACCTGCTGAGAAGGCGTGGAGCGCGTGATCGACGAAACATAAGCTGCCCACGAAGCACGTCTAGCCTCACGGATGACATACCTGGCACGGGCACGACAGCGCTTAAACGCTACAAAGTTGCCAGTAGTCGGGCTGACCGTGAATGCACGCAACGCTCGCCGGCGGGCCTGAATGGCTTGCCCGCAAGCAGGCGTCCACCACGGAACAGGAACCCGCCGCGGCTGTGTGGACGTACGTGGGATAGTAGCATGAGCAGCAGCAAGGACCACATCAGTGAAATGAGTGGAAAGTTCATCCACATCAGAAAAGTCCTCAACCGCATGCTGAAACACAGCAGCCTCAGCAAAGGCTGACCATTCAGCACGCTTAAGCGCCCACCGGGCTGGCCTGGAAGCCACAGAACCCCCTTGTGTTGTATACAACACAATGGGGAGGTGACCGCTTCGATGCAGATCGGCAGTGACAGCCCAAGTGAAGTGAACTGGGATGGCCAGCGAGCAAAAGGCTAAGGATAAGGCTAAGTACGGTTATTGCCTGCTACTAGGAGGATGTCTTGTCATATGGGCGTCAAAGGAACAGACCTGCATAGGTGCGTCCACAATGGAAGCTGAATACATAGCATTAGTGACCAGTACCAGAGAGGTGCAATGGGTACGACGTCTACTAACAGAAATAGGACACCAGGACCTGGTTTAATGGACCACAACTATTTGGTGCACCAACCAAGCAGCTGTAACATGTGCCAGTGACCCTGTTCACTGCACTAAATCACGACACATAGAAATCAGGTATCACATTGTCAGAGCCACAGTGGAAGCCAAGCAGGGAGTTGTGAAGTATATACCAACAGAGTTGAGTAAATCAGATTTACTCACAAAAGCACTTACAGGGCAACAAACAGAAGAGTTAACGAATTTGTTATCGGCAGGTCCAAGAAAACTGGGTCACAAAGAACTTAGTGGTCAAAGGACAGTTAAGCAAGCAACTCAGAAGAAGCAGTTAGTAAGAAGAGGAAAGACTCCCTCGCTATGGCTTTCCCAAACAAGAACTGAACCACGAGTGGGGGAATTTGGTGGAAGTGAACAGCTTGAGTGATACACTTCCGGTTTGGCTTATAGCCATGTCAGGTCACTGATTGAGATCGACGGGCCATTATGCATAAGTGGCCTTCCTGACAGAAAAAAGATTCGGTCAAAGAGACAAACGACGACAGCGGTAAACTCCGTTGGCGAACACCATTGATTAAGCAAAATGCCATCGAGTTCAAGGTCAAAGCAGTCCGTCGACTGGTTGCAATTAACAGGAAGTAAGCAGACGACAGACGCTTATGCCAAGCCTATCTACTAGAACTGTTAATTGCCCAACTACCTAATAGTGTTAGTTTTATTTGCCTAGTACGTAACTTCCAACTCTGCATCTGTTTAGAAATTTCAGAACCCAACACAGAGGAAACGTGTGTGTTAGTTGGTTGATGCTTCATTTTATATTCAATTCTGGATGAGGTTGGGGATTAGGAAGTTTAATTTTTGGAGCGAATGTGGAAATTCCGAGTTTGTGCAATAGAGGGACATATTCTTTGATATTTCTATTATTAGGCATAATACGATTATGAACCAGAAGTTGGTAGGAAAGTATGACAAGTGTTTCCAACTTGATTCGGAAACGAACTGTATTCTATGTGAGGAAAATGGTTGTTTGCTAAAGTTTTGGTGTTTGTCCTACGTTTTTCCGATCTGGAGAACTTCCATTGACGATTTAATGCTGTGCCAAGGCGTCAGTTTTATTTTTCAGTTTAAAATTAGATTTAGGCTCGAAATTCTTTCTTTAAGCTTTTATTGCAACCGTTCCATGTAGGTGGCACCGTATGAATGGTGGGAGCAGGGAATCCTACATATAGTACTCTTTTTTGTTCTTTTTGCCAATTTTTCAGATAATGTGAGTTGCTTTAAGTTTAGATGGATAATGGATAATATAAGTCGTGCAATCCAATTAATTTGTGAGACAGTGCGACACGAAATAAAATCACATCCAGACAGGCAGAAGGCTTGCAAGTGCATAAAAACAGCAAACGTAATTTAATTTTTTATTAAATCTGCTGATCTTGGTCACATATAAACGAAAATAACACACAAAATGAATAATGGTAGCTTTACAATACACAAACAATGCAAAATGGGATTGCACTCAAAATAAAAATGTACCAATTACATAAAAAAAAAACAGAGCTTGACACACATTCAGCTCTCTGATGACACACCATCTTGGAATGATCAGGCAGACGACCCCTGACATTATACGTTGTTGACAGGTAAAGTTTTAAACTAGCCCTCCCATTTTTTTCTATTTCAGGAACGTTTTAAACCTGGTTCATCGCATGCAATGTGTCTGCACTAATGGTGAAGGCTTCTAAATGTAGTCTATTTTTTATTCTTGTTTCTCTACATGGCGGACCACTAATGTTTGTGCCACCCACATCCAAAACATGGTGAACCACTAATGTGTTTTTCAATGGAATATGATATGTCTGATCTGGCAACAGTCCCAGCATGATCAAGTTTCCGAATTCCGATGGGCCTACAACACTGACCAAAATGGATAAACGGGCATTCATTGTACTTGATATAGTATACAACATCCCGACAAGTATTCATGTGGGGAATAGAATCTGTCAAATTTAGGAAAGTGGGACGTTGCAATGGTTACGAGATCCTGTTGCTGGATGGTGGTCTTTTCAAAACTGGAGAGGGGATGGGCGGATAGATCTGGCAATGGTAGCACACGGCCTGGAGAACACTTTCACTCCATACTTTACAAGAATACGGCTAGCAGTTTGGAAAAGCCCTGCACTGTACAGAAACCAAGTCAAGTCCAATGGGGCCGGTGGATTGTTAGAGGGTGAGGGCCGGGGGGGGGCATTGGATCAGCAGAAGACACATCCCACTAAGCGAGTTCGTGAGAAAATTTGCTGAGTTCTGTCCTGATGATTTTGGTGGATATCTGTTCAGCGAGAATTTATGCAGAATGCGCTGGGCTTCGAGTTGGATCTGATGGTTGTTTGAAGAAAGTAGTCCTAATGGATCCTATGGTGAAAGAAGGCGATCGTTCCATCTTCATTCTCCCCGTCCTCTGTGAAATAGTGTGATGGATGAAACTCAGTCAGGTCTTGTAAAATAGGGTTCAAATCTGATTTTATATGGAGCCATGCGAATATATCATCCATGTACTACAATCAGTGGTACATGCGCTGCACATGCGTGGTGTTGATAAGGATGTCCAGTTCATTCAAAGCAAAGTTACAGAGGACCGAGGAGTTGACGACTCTGGGATGCTCTAAATATTACAGCAATATTAACCATACCATACTTCTAGATCTTATTGTATATTTGTACATCCAGTAAAAATTGAAAAGTCCCAAACAGGAAGACAGAATCGTCACCCAATTAACACGCCATGGCATGTCGAAGGTGGAAACAGTGACGAACACCATCAGAATGGTGACAATCAACGAGAATGTGACTGACCATGAGTGGCCAGCGATATCAATGAGATTCAGGCGGGGTAACCCTCCCTCAAATGGAAACAATTAGTAAGGTGGGTGTGACCAGCCAGCAGGTTAGAACAGTATCTTTCTTCTCCCAGTCCTAACTGGCTCACTCTTCTGCCGGTCATATGATATGATTTTAAATGGCCCCTCCATGAGTATGGACATACGTCACTTTTGTAGTGCCCGTGAACCAATCTGCACATGAACCGGTCCATCATCCAGAACAAAGCCTTTGTCATTGTAGGGGAACAGTGCATTCGTACTAATTGCAACAATGGAAAGGTGGTGTGCTTCACTTTTGCTGTTCGTGTATGTTGCCTTAGTTCCGTATCCTATGAGAACATGTTTGGTTTCAGGGCAACAAACTTTCACTGAGATGCCTACTTGATTAAGCTGTAGCAAGGATTGGAAGGGTCGTAGTTGGAAGTATCAAAATGATCCACTACCAATGCATGTCCTTGTAGAAATTGTCGGTCTGAATGTCGTATAATAGATTATCTGTGTCTGTAAAGAGGAGCCTAGTGGAATATTGATAATTAGGATATATGAATTCTGGTGATATTATGATATTTAATCCTTGGCGTATGGTCACCATTATATTAACACTGCTGGCCATGTTATTTTGTACAACTTGTATAAACTGATAGAAATCTTTGTAAAAACAATCGCAGAACTTTAAGCATGCATTGCAATAGCTATTAATGCTATACTGTTTATATTTAGTAAAAATAAAAATTTCTATAACCGTCCGAGAATTTACACGAGATCACCGGATACAGCATGCAGCTTCTATTGCAATGCTA
Organism: Lithobius niger; assembly: GCA_023313725.1. Classification (NCBI taxonomy): domain Eukaryota; kingdom Metazoa; phylum Arthropoda; class Chilopoda; order Lithobiomorpha; family Lithobiidae; genus Lithobius; species Lithobius niger. The sequence continues at coordinate 16,771 of JAHWFP010041211.1, forward strand.
GCGAAGCGTGGACGTACAATGCTAGGAGTACACCAAGCGGCTGCCACCATTTCTTGAGTGGAATCGCCATTTCTTTGGGTAATTTTTCGCTCTTAGCCGAGCAAGCAGAGTGAGGAGCAATCAGCATCAACGCTAGATTCTCATTGGTGAAGTGGTGATGCGCTTCTCAGCCTTGTATTGTCCTAGAACTGGTTCCTTGTAGGTGGTTCCGGTTTTCAGATCGATCAAGTTTTGCTTTCGCGTGAAGGCAAAATATGGCCTAATCTCAACGATACTAACTAAAACTGGAAACAGCGGTTTTCTCAAACTATTCCGATTTTGATTAACGGTAAGACCCCATCATGTTCTTGGTGCTTCGTAGAATAAGAATACATTAATAGACTTTCAAACCATCCTATATAAGACAGAGTTGAACAATAATAATTTAACACAACGAATCCTAAATGTGTAAGGAACATTTCAGCATTGAAACATTAACACAAAGACATGAAATAGTATCTTTAAATACAAATTTAGTATATTCAGTGAAATATTCAAGACACCATCGCAGAATTGGAATTTTCTCGTATGTCGCGATCAACACTACATTTCCATTGGAATAAAATTCTATTTTTTATTAAACAGTTTCCATCCAGAGCTGGACAACCAGTGTCTGAACACCAGGATTCAATTCAATACTTACAACAAGCAGCTGTTTACAGTTGGAGATGACTGGCTATTCGAATTCAACTCTCAAACTAGAGTGAAGAGAGGGGTTAAGGTATACAAACATTAAAAATTAAAGGTCTGAGTAGATTTTAAATAAAGGATGAACCTAGGTTTAAGTAAACTTGGGCGCAATTATTAAGCCGTAAATTAGCAGTTGTTGCTAGCCAGTTAAAGTAGCGATTTTCATCACAATACAATGACGTCCTGTGGTGACGATGTTTAGATAATAAAGAAATTTTATTGGGTATGTTGGAGCCATTTGTGAACCAATAAATAGAAAGTGAAACCGCTTTAAAGACATAATGGAGGGTAGATCGGTTATAGTTTGTAGGATGTATGGGTCTGGTAACCAAAACCAAATATAATTTCAGTCCTTTTGAATATATGGTGGTCATTTTGAAACTCTTTAATAATAAATCCACCATCTTGGAATGTTGGGATTGAATTAGCCACAGTGTGGCAAAATTATAGACCACCATTTACATTTTACTCAAGACTACAAACGCAGAGTAATACTAGTTTATTATTAAGGCCATTGAAGGAATCACAGTCGTGAAAGCCTTCAAAGAGGATCTTAAGACAAAGGAGAACTTACAGAATATCAAGAGACAGCTTTCATTAGGAGAAAAGAGTGACCAAACATTCTTCTAAATAATATAAAGATAAATTGGAAATAAGCCATCAACAAAAATCATGCACTAAAAATAACGTCCTAAAATACGCCACCATTATGCACTTACATTTCATTAACGTGACTTAACCTGGATTCGAACTGGAAACCAGTCCGTGACCACCTCACTGCTATACCAGATTTACTCACATTGCTACTTGTTCACTGGCTGCGGGTACAAGTGGTCAAGTGGCCGTATCGGAAAAGGTGGTGTGGCAGTGATGTGAGCATGCACTGGTTTGTTATTTCGATCTGGTTCACGTCAGTTGAATGAAACGTAAGTGCATAAAGGTGGCCAGGTTACTACGTTACTTCTAGAGCACGATTTTCGCTGATGGAATATTTATAATTTGCCTTTATTTCGTTAAGGAGCTTCGCACCATCACACCCTAAATCAAGCAGGTCATCCCCTCCAATAGACAAGCAATACCTTTCATCATTTTCAGGTAGAGCACATTTTAGCACTGTCCTACATTAGGAACTGTAGATTGGAAAATTTTACTTTACGCACATGCAAAATACTTGCTGTGCCTAAAGTTATTTTACCGATACCAAGTTTAATCATCACATTTTCTCTTGTGTCTGATACTTTGCCGGTGAGCTAGAGTTAAGGTAGCACGCCTCTGATTGCAGTTGTACTTGCTGGCCACCAAGTTTCTCCCTGTACATACTGGGTACGGTTCACTCCCTTCAAGGGGTTACCCATGATTGTCAATAAAATGTATAAGGAACACTGGTCAATGTCCCATGCTTCCATTATGACACACTGCTGGGCATCTTGCAAGCTCTGCAGGATAGTAGAATAAAGGCCAAGAAGTCGAAATTAAACTAGTCTAGAAATACTATTTGGGTTTTCAGCTGGATAAATATGGAGTCTCAAATCAGAAAGAATTACGCAGAAAGGAATACTTAATCACCTTAAATTTGGTACGATAATCATTCCTAGTAATAGAAATTGAACCAGCAATGGATTCCCATGAAATACCACCAAATCCTCCCCCAGCATCCCCCGCCCATCCTGTGCACCTCATGAAGCATCAATGACCAACAAATTCTTGCTGAACGTGTCAAAACATGAATTGGTACGCAACTCATTCTTAGCAGTACAAATCGAAGTAGAATTTGTTGATCATCAACCTCATGGAGAGGACACAGAGAAGCACTGGGGGTGGATGCAAGGAAGGAACATAGGACGGGGGGGGGGAAGGCCGGTGTGGTGCCTTGTAGATTATCTCGGGGGGAGGGGGGTTCTACAAATAGTTCAGTTTGTACTACTATGACTCACTTGTGTACCACAATTCAAGCGTTTAG
>JAHWFP010041212.1:0-14438 GCA_023313725.1 Lithobius niger
TTCAAAAGTTAAACTTTCTAAGCTAATACTAGTTATACGAACCAACTACCTTTGCCCGGCATGGCAACATTCGGACGGGACATCTCCTATACCGACTGGCGTAGTCACCTCTGGCTTTGAGATCTGCTGAGCGTGTGCTAACGAATGCCTCCTGGGGCTGGGGTTATATACACATTACCGGAAGTTGGCGCGGACGCTGAGGATAGCTACGGAGGTCTGATTGGCTGAGGGCCTTGAGAACAATAGAAAAGTTCGCAGCGCAAAGGATTTTTCGCTTGGCTCCGTTTGAAGGAATAACTATGGACTGCGTGATAAAGAGAGGCCGGTAGAGTTAAACTCATTGTTTGGAACGTGAATAAGGCCTTTAATTACTACGGATGGTTTTCTTATTTGACCACGATGTTAAGCATCGCGACTATTGAAGGAATGATCTCAATAAATTCGATTATTAACATTGGGGAGTCAGGTTTACTTTGGGAAATGGGTTGCCAAGTCGGTTTTGCTAGGAGCAACTAAGTACAAACAGAAAAGACGTGTCTGGGAAAATACGTAAATAAAAAATGTTGCCTAAGCTCCGGTAGTTGGGATGACAAAAGATTACGTTAAATATTTCATAAAAGCAAAGTTTAAAAGTACCAGCAAGATGCTAAAACGCATTTAAATAGTTTCAATCATTATTTGCAGCCGCAGATAATTGGTTTTGGCAGTTGGAAATCTCTCAAAAGTATTCAAGATCGTCACCGTAAATAAACTCAAAAAATATCAAAACAAAGTATCTGTACATTTATTAGGGAGGTTAAGTACCTTCGTTGAGGAAGCTCCTCCCTCTAAAACACTAAACTAATGTTTTCGGCTTTATGCCTAAGTAAAAATAAAAGCAAATACAAATTTATACAAGTGGCGAAAATGGCGTCTCGTGCGCTACGGTGATTTTACGGCATCAGTTTCGTGCGTTTTTCTTAAGGATGCTGTGAAAGTTCTAGAAGGAATTTTCGTGTTCTGTTTGCGGGGGAAAACAGATAAAGTTCATGGCTATTAAGAGCTGTTTAGATGAGACGGATTGGTCCATTTTCTTGGAAGATACAGGCGTTTGAATTTCGGGGTTTTTCACGGCTGGGGTGCCGAGAAAAAAAAAGTGTTCGTTGCCGTAAACGAAGTTTTACCCTCAGGTTTTTGATGGTTTGAGGCGAGGTCTCCTCTCAAATCTAGTGAAGAACGGGCCTTCTTTACAGCTCCCCGCCAAGAAGATTCTATTTGGGGTTTCTGTTGAACTCCACAATAGAAGCTAAAACAGAAAGGTTAGTGCACACAAGATATGCCAATAACTTGAACTGCCAAGCACTGTAATCTAAATTGCAAAAATACACTGTATAACTGCATTTGGTTGAGAAATACACCTCCAGTTTGAGGAAATACACCTCCAGGGGATACTTAGTCCTATCCCAGGATCGTTTTACAAAGTTTAAAAGGAACACTGGTTTTGCAAAAATTAAAATCGCCGTTTTATATTTTTGGGGGACTAACGTTTTTGTGGCTCAATTAATTTTAAAGCAAAGTTAAAATACAAAAATTAAAAACACTGTTTTTGCAACCACTAGCTAAATACTGTCCGCGCTGCTTCTATGCAGGAAAATCGTATAAGTATTCAGAGAGTGGGACAAAAATTACAACTATCAAGAAACACACTAGAAATACAAAGTTAATTTTGTTGTTTCGTTATAACAAGTAAATGAGGCCGTCTATTGCTCTGGTAATACGTCCTGTACGGATTCTGCCTCTGCTCAAGTCTAGTCATTTTTTTTATCTGGGATGACTGCGAAATTAACCCTCCGCCGCATTTCAATTAACCTAGACTGCGATAGTTGTTAGAAAATTGAATACTATAGGTGCGCCGTAAACGACCAGCTCTATTTACAGTTAAACTACTCCCACTAGAAGGGTTTAAGGTTACCAAACAACTTATACATAAAAATAGTACACTGGGAGGTTTGTGGATAAAAATGCAACAACCTTCTAAACAGGGCTATCCTTTTTCTCCCAGGGGTAGACTGATAGTTTTTTTTTATAAAGAAAACCATTTCGTATAAAACTTAAAGAAGGGCCAACCGGGAACAAGTTGCAACCCCCGTAGAATACTCCTAATGAATATTATTAAACGTGTCGTACAATCTTTGTAATTATCCTTCCACAGAGGAAGGCGTTGATAATGACAAAAAGAGCAAGCATTGACACTTAAAATTTAGGTGTGAAGTCCAAAACAGGGATTAACTGGAAGTTGCTTAAGGATGAGCTTCCAACAGACCCAAAATGTCAAAATAGAGACACAAACTAATTTTCAGTCAATTTTTACTGAAAACAAAATGTTTGAACAACTTTACTGTTTAAACAAAATACCGGCTAAGTGTGTCGGCATTGACATGTTTCTTTCCAGGTTTATAACGAAATGTATAGTCGTAGTCTTGTAGGGTAAGGCTCCACCTAAGCAATCTGGGATTTTTGCTAGACTTTTGCTTGAGCCAATGTAACAGGTTATGATCTGATGCGATGATAAATTTTGTCCCATAAATGTAAGGCCGTAACTTAGCAACAGACCAGATCAAACACGCACACTGTCTTTCAGTCGTGCCATAATGCTGCTCCCTAGCTGTAAGTTTGCGTGAAACGTACAAACAAGGGTGTTCGTCTTCATCCAACACTTGGGACAAAACGCAGCCCATGCCATGCTCGGAACAGTCGCACTGTAAAATAAAAGTTTGACCGAAGTCGGGAGCTCTTAGGACTGGAAACGTCACTAAGGCAGTTTTCAAAGAGTCAAACGCAGTTTGTTTGGACTCATCCCACAAAACGGGATCTGGAGCGTCCTTTTTCAAGGAGTCTGTGAGACAAGCACAGATTTCTGAATAGTGGTTAATATATCTTTGATAATAACCAACGAGGCCTAGAAAGGAACGGACATCTTTCTTGGTTTGGGGGCGTGCGAATTTTTGCACGGCAAGGACCTTAACCTCAGAGGGTGTGCGGGATCCATTACCAACCTCGTGACCTAAAAAGGTGGCTTTGCTGCAAGCAACCTGCGACTTCTTTGCATTCACAGTAAGCCCGGCTTTCTTGACAGCAGTGAGAAAATTCAAGACATTATCGAGATGCTGTGGCCATGTTTCAGCACCAACAGCAGTGTCGTCCTGAAAAGGGGTGACGTACTCCTCCATGCCACGAATGACATTATCCATTAGCTTCTGGAAGCAAAATGGGGCGTTCTTCATTCCCATATTCATCATTAGGGGAGCAAATTTCCCTATGGGAGTAGTGATAGTGGCAGCCAAGGAAGCTTGGGGCGTCAAACGCACTTGCCAAAATCCACGATTCAAATCAAATATAGAAATGAACTTTGACTTAGCGGCACGTTCGATGCATTCCTCAGTATTAGGAATGGGGTAATCCTTGGTGACTGTGTTATTGTTGAGCTCGCGGTAGTCAGCCACTGGGCGAGGACTAGCATCTTCCTTTTGAACAATTATCATAGGAGAGCCGTGGGGAGAATCAGTTTCAACAATAAGACCGAGATTGAGCATACGCTGTATCTCTGTAACAATTAGATCTCGCTCGTATTTCGCGTGGCGATAATACTTGCAAGGCTTGACTTGAGAGTCAACAAGTTCAACGTCATGTACAACAAGGTCAGTTTGACCTGGCAGAGTCGAAAAAACTCCATCTACTTTGTCAAAGACATTCAGTAGTTCAATCTTCTGCGATTCAGTTAAATCGCCGATCTTCTTAAAGAGAGACATGGCTTCTTCAGCCCCAAACCCCCACAGTGCATTCGCCAATCGTCGTTAAGTCTGCAAGCTCAGACGTTAGACAACCCATTACGAGATAAAGAGACCCAATTTCCCTCCCTTGACCAGTGGATGGACTGTCGCCATCTTTGTTGGTGTAAACAATCAACGAAAAATACGTTGAACCTGACTCGTACAGGCAAAATAAAACGAAGTTTGTCAGCAAGTGATGTAAACAAAAGTTTAGTCATGCCAGAAAAACCCAGAGTTAGCGAGTTTAGCTTTGACGAATGGCTTAAGTTACGTGAGTTAACTTCCCCCAATCATAAGTTGGAAACAAGTAATTTAAAGGTCGGCATTAAAAGTGTTCCCCCTATAAGCTTTGATTTTTTCCCAGAGTTTGGTAAAGTAAAGTTGCCTGAATTTTAATCTAATTTAAAGTCAGTGTGTTGAGCATGTAATAAACTTAAACATAGTTTTCCCAGTCCCTTTTTTTTTGTAAAAAGTAGGACCGATGTTTTAGTGTGAATTCTGTGTCAGTCTAGGGTGGAAATAAATGCATTTATTATGGCTCTAGCACTGAATTGGTGTTTCCAATAAAACGGATGTTTAATACCTAACCTAAAGTAGTTTTCTCTAAATTAGAGTTTTTTTTCTTGTGCAAGTAAACCGGAAATCTAACAAAGTAAATTTCCCGTGCATGTTTTCTTTAAACAATGAATAGTTTGTCGCTACAACCGTGGCTCCATCTAGGAGCAACCAAACCTAAAACTAGTGTATTTGCTGAATTTTGAATCTTAAAACTTCAGAATCTACTGGACAAACCTGGAAAGCATCTAGTGATTGTTGCTGCATCAAGGCAGCATTTTCGTTAAACATTTAATTGTTAAACGTTTCGTTTCAGTACAAATTGACTGAAAATTATTTTTACCTGCATTTTTTATTTTGTCATTTTAGTCTGTTGAGAGCTCATCTTAAAGTAACTCTCAGTTAATTCCCGTTTTGGCCTTCACACCTAAATTTTAAGTGCCTATGCTTTACTCTTTTTGTCACTATCAACGTCTCCCTATGTGGGAGAATATTGACAAAGATTGTAACGACACTAATTAAATATTCATTAGGAATATTCTACGGGAGCTGCAATCTGTCCCCGATTGGCTCTTCTTTAAGTTTTACACGAAATGGTTTTCTTTATTAAAAACCGTCTGTCTCACCTCTGAGTGCGAAAGGTCAACTCTGTCGTTAAAAGGTTGTTAGTTTTTATCCATAAAACTTCCCAGTGTTGTATTGTTATTTTTAAGTTATGGGTCTTATCTCAAAATCCTTCAGTGTCAAATTGAACATGTAAACAAGTTGTTTCGTAACCTCAAACCATCCCAGTGGGAGTAGTTTAACAGTAAATAGAGCCGGTCATTTTATGCGTGCCCATAGTATTTGATTTTCCGATCCCTATCGCAGCGGCTAGGTTTATTGAATGAGGCGGAGGGTTCCTATCGCAGTCATCCCAGAAAAAAAAATGACTAGACTTGAGCAGAGGCAGAATCCGTACGGGACATATTACCAGAGCAGTAGATGGCCTCATTTATTTGTTATAACGAAACAACAAACTTAAACTTTGTACTTTTACTTTAAAAACTAGCATGTTTCTTGACAGATGTCCTTTTGCCCCATTTTGAAATACTTGTACGATATTCCTGCAACAAGCAGCGCGGACAGTATTTAGTTAATGGCTGCAAAAAAAACATTATTTTTCTATGTATAACTTTTAATATTACTTAAAGTTCTCTGAGCCACAAAAACGTTGGTCCCCCAAAAAGACAAAACGGCGAAGTCAACATTTATGTAAACTGTGTACTTTATTTCTTGTCAATTTTTATATATAATATTTTGGCGGTCTTGCGTTTTTGCATATCTTGTTGCACTAACCTTTCCATTATAGCTTTTATTCCGAGTTCTCAAGAACCCCGAATAAAATCCTGCGTCCGGGGGCGTGTAAACGAGCGCCACCGAAAAACGCCTGTTTTTCAAGAAAATTGAAATTATTTTTCTTGAGGTATCCAACATGCCTCGCCGAGGCACATCTGGCCGTTTTTTTGTTAATGGACAGAATCATTCCAAATTTTCAACATCTATAGCTTGCGCAAATACAAGATGCTTGGGGAAGCCCAAATCCGGACTTTCCACCAGGAAGTACCAGTAATTCACGTTTGAAGATCACCCCAAAACCACATCGCACCTTCAACATGGCCGCCATTACTGAACTCTATATTTTTGTATTTTCATTTTATCCTTGTTCTTTTCGGGCATAAAGCCCCAAGTTCTAGCTTAGTTGTATTTTAGGAGAAAGGCACTAAACCTTGTGCCCATGTACTGACAACCATTTTTTTTTGTGTGATATTTTTTATTGTGTTTGAACGATCGCAACTACTATAAAAAATTTCCACTTAGATCAAACATTGTCAGTTAACTTTAGAGTTCAAACCTCCACTTTAACTTTATGCGTTTTAGCATAACATCAAGCTAGACTATTTATTCATTTATTTAGCCTTTTATAATAATCTTTTACCCCCAGAAACGCTGCCATTAGTCCAAGTAATTAGACATCGGCATTCTACCGGACACGAATTTTAGTGTATATATGTTTATTTTAGTTCTCCTCTCAGCCCGACTGGAACCCAACCAAACACTACTGATAGCTTGAACTACTATTAAATCCAAAAGAATTCTTTAAAAGATCTGTTCCAAACAATTCCGTAAATCAAACTGTGCAAAAACTTCGAAAACCCCTTTTTGCCCCCCTCCTCAGCCAAAACTAGTTGTGGTGTATAACACTGCAGTTTACAGTTAAAACTTATAAAATTTAATAGTAATGTTCTCTGCATTACCCAAAGCCAAGTAATAAGCTTTAAAAAGAGCCAATTCACGTTGCAATCATGTAAATATGGAATCCGTAGCCAATAATTCAAAATAGAGGCCTAATTCCGAATGTTCAATTGAGTTAAAACTCAAAACGGCCTGTCTTTTCCATTTCTCCATCCATACTCCTTCAAACGGCTCTGCACCCAGTTCCTTTGTTCATCCGACTTCTCCTCCCACTTTCTATTGTTCTCGAGGCCCTCAGCCAATCAGACCCCCGTAGCTACCCCGCGAGTCCGCGCTTACTTCCGGTAATGTGCATAAAACCCCAGCCCCAGAATGCATAGTTAGCACAGCCCCGAGTGCTGCTCGGGAGAGCACAGCTCACAGATCTCAAGCTAGTGAAGGGTCACGCCAGTCGGGAGTGGAGACGCCATGTCCGTGGGATGCCATGCCGGGCAAAATGGCAGTGGTTCGTATGTTTGTTGTTAGCTTTTGAAAATTTAATTTAGGACCCCCAAGTCTAAATTCTAGTTTAAATTCGTAACTTAAACTCTCTCTAGCTAGGGAATATTATGGTGGTGACTCCTGTAGCGGCATCTTAGGTTTCTCACCCCATAACGTCAGAGTGGTTCTCTTACTAAAAACCAAAATTTTTCTTATTTGTTTTAAACATTAATTCAAATAACTGATGGTTTGATCTTTGTGTGGGATTCATTGGTTATTCACTCCAGACGGACTTTATAAGTAGCCGAGGCTTTTATAATTTGAGGAGTTGACTTGTAAACAGCAACTCTGGGAGGTTTAAGGCTCTGTTTTATCACTTAGAAACAAAACTGTGAAACGGTTGATCTTTCATGCGTGTTTAAAACATACTGTTTGATAGAGTGTAACCAGCCGAGGCTGTTCAATCTTGCGGACGACTCTGCGGAGCGTTCAGTATTGCTTTTTCTATTCGAAAAATTAAGTGGTTGTTTTATTCTGAAACACAAACGTCGTTTTAGTCAAAACTTGTGAAAACGAATTACATGTTGTAAATTCAAACTTAGTGCTTTTAAATACTTTATTTCAAAAGCTTCCGTGCAAACTAAATGTAAAGTGTAATTTTTATATTCTCTGATGTTATAATAAAAACCAGGAGTTTTTTTTACTTCAGTTCGTTTGCTAGTCGATTAACTGTTTAAGTTTAAATAAATATGTAAACCATTTTTAGTTTAGCTCTTATAAACGGTTAAATTTCCATCGCTGGTGGCAGTGAAATACCAGCAGTATTAAGGTTAGGCCCCTTTAATTTAGGACCCTGCGCTCCATCCCCCATGCTGGGACAGTAGCCCTTGCTGTGCTTATGCCGTAAAAGTCGCAATAATCACCGCAACACCTTAAGCTGAATCTCCGTGTCAAACCAGGAAACCGGAGGCGCTACAAGCACCTGAGACGTCGTAGCGTCCGCCGTTACAAGCTACTTGTTCCTAGCCCCGGATCGACAAGTTAAAAGTACACTGTTTACACAAAATTTAAAATTACCATTTTATTTTTTTGGGGACTGACGTTTTTGCGGTAAAGTTAACTTGAGTAAAAAAATTACAGTTTATAAAACACTAATTGCAAAAATTAACTGAGTGCTTGTCCGCGCTGCGTATTGCAGGAAATTCGTATAGAGCACACTGGGAATTGAAACAAAACATTAAATAATAAGAAACACTATTTTCGAAAGTTAACGAAAATTAAAGGTACATGTTTAGAGTTTGTTGTTTCGTTTTAACAGATAAGTGAGGCCATCTACTGCTCTGGTAATATGTCCCTAGCCGTTCTGCCTTTCCTCTAGTCTAGCCTTTTTTTTTATCCCAGGAGGCTGCGATAAAAACCGACGGACGCATAACAATAAACCTAGCCTGTGATAGGGTTTAGAAAATTGCATACTATGGGCACACATAAAATGACCAGCTCTATTTACTGTAAAACTACTCCCACTGGGATGGTTTTAGGTTACCAAACAACTTGTTTACAAAGGAAATTTAAGCACAGAAGGGTTTTGAGGTAGACCACATAACTTACACATAAGATACAACGCTGGGAGGTTTTATGGCGTATACCCGACAACTGTTTAAACAGGGGTTGACAGACAAATTTTTATAAAGAAAAATGTTTCGTAAAAACTTAAAGAGGGGATAGCCAGGGACCACTAAACTCCCATAGAATGTTCCTAATAAACATTAAAACGTGTCGTATAATCTCTGTAAATATCCTTCCACACAGGAAGGCGTTGATAGTGACAGGGAGAATAACATAGGCACTTAAAATTTAGGTGTAAGGTCCGAATTGGGACAGCTGACAGTTTCTTTGAGTGAGGTTGTCCTGACAACGTACCTCTTAACATTTAAAGAAAATTTAATAAAAAAAATTGCAGAGCAAATTTTGCCTCCACCACTTGTTTAGCTTTTAGCAATAAAAACTCAACTTGTTGTTTTTAAGTTAAACAAAATACCTACTCATGGTATCAGCATTAGTATGAGACTTTCCAGGTTTGTACTTGACCTCATGGTCATAGTCTTGAAGAGTAAGACTCCAACGCAACAATCTGGGATTTGTGCCAGACATTTGTTTCAGCCAGTGAAGTGGATTGTGGTCCGATTCGATGAGAAACTTGGTGCCATAAATGTAGGGACGAAGTTTCGCAACGGCCCAGACAAGACAAGCACATTCCTTTTCTGTAGTTCCAAAATTTTGTTCCCTTGCTGTCAATTTGCGCGAATCATAAAGACAGGGGTGTTCATCGCCATCGAACACTTGGGACAAAACGACGCCCATACCTCGTTCAGAACAGTCGCACTGCAAAATGAAAGTTTGACTGAAGTCGGGAGCTCTTAGGACGGGAAACATCACTAAAGCTTGTTTCAAGGAGTCAAACGCTGTTTGTTTGGACTCATCCCACAAAACGGGATCAGGTGCTTCCTTCTTTAAGGAGTCTGTAAGACACGCACAGGTTTCAGAGTAGTGATTTATGTACCTTTGATAGTACCCTACTAAACCTAGGAAAGAACGGACATCCTTCTTAGTTTGTGGCCTAGTGAATTTTTGCACAGCCAAAACTTTTACCTCAGAAGGAGTACATGAACCTCCACCAACTTCATGACCAAGAAAGGTGGCTTTGCTGCAAGCAACCTGCGACTTCTTAGCATTAACCGTAAGTCCGGCTTTCTTGACAGCAGAAAGAAAATTAAAGACATGTTCGAGATGCTGTGGCCACGTTTCGGCACCAACAGCTGTGTCATCTTGGAAAGGAGTAACGTACTCTTCCATGCCCCTAGTGACACCATCCATCAACTTTTGAAAGCAGAAGGGGGCATTCTTCATTCCCATGTTCATCATGAGAGCAGCAAACTTCCCAATGGGAGTTGTAATTGTGGCAGCTAAAGAAGCTTGCGGCGTTAAACGCACTTGCCAAAATCCTCGATTCAAATCAAAGATAGAAATAAATTTCCACTTGGCTGCTCGTTCGATACATTCCTCAATGTTGGGAATGGGGTAGTCCTTCGTGACTATTATTGTTCAACTCACGGTAGTCCGCTACCGGACGTGGGCTGGCATCTTCCTTCTGAACAATAATCATGGGAGAACCATGTTGTGAGTCGGTTTCAACAATTAAATCCAAATCAAGCATCCGCTTAATTTCTGTGACAATTAAATCACGCTCATACTTCGCATGGCGATAGTATTTACAGGGTTTCACGTGGGGATCAATTAATTCCACATCGTGTTGCACCAGGTCGGTTCGACCAGGCAAAGTGGAGAAAACACCATCCACTTGTTCAAAAACGTTTAGTAGTTCACTCTTCTGCCCTTCAGTTAAGGAACCCATTTTCTTAAAAAGGGCCATAGCCTCCTTAGCAGTAAGGTGGCCATCGCCTGGCTGACCTGTCCAAACATGCTCAAGGTGAGCAGAGTTACGTTCGTCTGAAAATGCATAGTTGGAAGCTCCTTCCCTAGGTAAATAGGGCTTAAGGAGGTTGACGTGGTAGGCTGTCTCCTTCTGAGCACCAAACGATTTTTTTATTAGATAGTTTGTGTCCGACAACCTTTTCAACACCACACAAGGCCCGTCCCAATAAATGTCCAATTTATTGGCTCTGGAAGGCTTAAGTACTAAAACTTTGTCCCCTTCCTTGAACTTACGTTCAGTGGCCTTTCTGTCATACAAAACTTTATTTTTAAGTTGTGACTTCGTGATATTCTCTTGGGAAATCTCATGGGAGTACTTGAATTTTTGAAGCAAGTCGAGAATGTATTCTAATACACTTGGATGAAAGTCTGGCTCAACCCATTGGCTTTTCACCAACTCCAGTGGGTCTTTGATGTTACGGCCGTAAACAAGCTCAGCAGGAGTGAAGCCAGTGCTCTCATGAGGAGCAGTACGGAGAGCAAACATTGCTCCGGGCAAACACCTCTCCCAGTCTTCAGGATGCTCGTGGCAAACTGCGTGCAACACTGCTTTTAGTGTGCGGTGAAAGCGTTCGACGCTGTTAGATTGGGGGTGACAAACGCTGAAATTTATACATTTAATTCCACACTTCTCTAAGAATAAAGTTGTTAATTCAGAGATGAAAGGAGAGCCTAGGTCACTTTGGAGCTCGCCAGGAAAGCCTAGTCGAGAAAACATTTGCAGGAGTGCATCAACAACACTCTGGCTGTTAGTCTCTTTTAGGGGTACAGCTTCAGGGAATTTTGTTGCAGGGTCAAGTAGTGAAAGAATGTACTTAAAACCAGCCTTGCTTGTAGGCCTAATTGGACCAACAATGTCAATAACATACCTATTGAAAGGCTCACCATCCATTGGCACAAGTACCATGGGTGCAACAAATTTTTGCCCGGTTTTGCCATTTTTCTGGCAAGTCAAACATGATTGTACATAAGTCTCAATATCGGTGAAACAATGTGGCCAGTAGAAATTTGTCAATACTCGGTCTTTAGTTTTAGACCAGCCCAAATGGCCTGCCCATGCATTGGCATGCGCTGTATCTAACACAAAACTTCTACAGTCTTTAGGAAGCACTAGCTGTCCTCTTGATTGACGGCTTACCTAAAGGACGAAAGGGCTCTCTGAAAAGCAAACCTTTGTCCACGAAAAATCGTTTGTTTTCGTCCTGCTGTTCCACGGGAATTTCAGCAGTTTGCCAACATTGCTTTAAAGTTGGACACTCAAATTGCATCTTAGCAAAAGCAGGTTTGTCCATGTTTAACAGTTTTGCAAACTGGTCTGTTTGGGGGGCCTAAAATTACATCGTCTAAACGGTCTACTTTAGGATCGACAAACCCCTCGGGTGGTGCTACTCGTGGAGGGACCTCACGCTGTTCAGCCTCGCTATCTGAACGATCATCATCACTTGATGCTGACTCACGATAAATGGGTCGTAAAATCGGTAGCTGTTGCTCGACACGCGTTTGCGCACGAGTCACTGCGTTTGCAAAAGGCGGTAAAGTTTTTAACCCCCTCTCTTCCAGAATAGTCAGGGAAGGAATGCCTAAAACGATCACCAATCTGGTCAGTTACCAAAGCCTCTGTGGTTAAAGGGCCGTAGGGCATCTGCACATCGATTTTTGCGATGGCGTGTGCTGTAGTTTGCTCTGTGAGCGCGTTACTACAGTGGGTGTACTCACCCGTGAATTGGTGTGGCTTAACCAAATCCCTAGAGATAACGTCATGGGTAGAACCCGTGTCCCTAAGCACTAAACATTTAGCACCGTTAACACTCCATTCGTGAATGTGTTTTGACAAGACAAGTTCAGGTGGTTGACTAATAATAAAATTATTGCTAGCGGGAGAAACACCTGAATCACTAGATTCTTTGGCTAAACGTGCGAAGCAATTTTTGCTCATGTGTCCGGGCTTTAAACAGAAAAAGCACGTGCCGTCGTTGGCTTTAGGCTTACGTGGTTGATCGAATGTTCTGTTAGCATTGTGGCTGGCAGAATCCCCACCAGTGGAGTCACTTTAACCTTCTGCAGAACCGGCCGGTTTAGCTGCAGGACGACGGTTTCGATTACCGTTACGTGGATTAGATGAAGCTTTAGGAGCTTGGCTGGCTGGCTGTGCGCTAGTTTGTACCTTACCAGTTTTGACTGCAACATCAATGTTGATCTGCTTATTACGAGTTGTGTATTTGGCTGCTTCCTGTAGCGTCCCAGATTTAATCTGGTCCGGCAACCATTTTCTTAAACCCACTGGCCAATACTTATAAAATTGCTCTAATAAAATAAAATTAGACAACTTGTGGAAATCGCCGTTAACACCGGCGAGTGACAACCATCGGGAAAACAACGTCTCGAGATCAAATGCATGCTCGTGAAATAATTGGTCTTGTTCTTTCTCAAGACTGTGAAATGCCGATTGGACGGACTCTTTGGTCTGTACGAACCTTTCAAGTAATTTTATTTTAACCTGATTGTAATCGTGCATAGTAGTTGTGCTCATTTGATCGCACACCTTTACTAAAATTTCGCCTAACACAGGTTGTAAACCTACTACCCATTCACTCTTTGGAATTCGTTGAGTTTCCATTGTACCTTCAAAGATTTTTAAAAATGAATTGATTTCCGATTTCGGACCCCAATTATTTAACAATCTAATGGCATCGGAAGTTTTTCCGTGCCGTGGACCTGAATTTACATTTGGCAAAACCTGCACTGGATTGGTACCGTCTGCTTTTCATAATCTAGCTAATTCTATCTGTCTATTAGCAAGTTCTAACTCGTGCTCGAGCTTCTTAATGGCCAGAGCCTAGCAGCATTGCTAGTCTGGGCGGCGGTGTCTCTTATCATTAATTTGTGTGCCCGTGCCTTATCGGAGTCGGCTAGTTTTAAAGCTTCAAGTTTCAACTGTTCCGTTTTAAGGAAAATTTCGTTCTCCTTGAGAGTGATCTCTTTTTTGGTCAGAATGGCAGAATCACGCTTTTCTATGGCACTGAGCAGTTCGTTTGACAGCTCATCCAACGTGAGTTTATCATCGTTAAATGCTATGTTTTAAACATCTACGGACTCTTGTCTGGTTTCACACACCGTTAAACCCAAATTCAAACAAGCTTTCTTTAAGTCTTTGTAATGAATATGATCGATTAACGCTTCTAAATCTTCCATGTTGAAAGTTAGGTTAGTTAAAAAAAAAAAGTTCTAGTTTTAAACCTTTACAGTTAAAATTGCAGCCGCAAAATAACTCTCTTAAAAGTTAAAAAGAGCGAGTATTTAAACACTTCTCTTATAACTCAATCCAGTCAGGGACACAAAAATACAATCTTATATTACCTAAGCACTCAGGTGGATACATAAAATAAACACTCGGCCTGGCAACCGGACTATACCAATGTGCACTAACCTGAATTTCCGACACAATCGCTGTGCGGTCAGTCATCCAATCACCCATCGAAGATCGGATCCAAATTTTTGTTGTGGTCGTCCTTATGGTTGAAGTTTGAACACTGTCACTTGTGAGTCCTGTGGATTTTCACTCTTGGAGCATCATATCCTCTTTTTCAGTGGCTGACTTCTCCAGGGGTTGAAGGAACATCTGCCTTCCGAAGGCGTGCCTGCTGCTTCACGGCTTGTGAAGGGAGGGTTGCCGCTTCCCGGCTCCAGCTGGATACGGGATAGTTTTTGCCTTTTGTTGTCTTAAGTCTGACATCTGCTTCTGTAGCGTTTTTAGCTTAGCTACGGACGTCTTTGGGGATTGCAGTTTTGATTTTACTGCGACATCTTCTTCTTAAGATGAACTGGCATGGTAGTATGGCAGGGGGGAAGGAGTGTAGTGGCACAGCA
>JAHWFP010041213.1:0-14963 GCA_023313725.1 Lithobius niger
TACAATAACACCAATAAAAAAAAAACTAAAGAATTTTTTCTTCGTGCAGATTTTTTCCAAAAGCTTTTTTATTTACTGTTTTTTTCCTTTCGGCTCTTCTACTTTGACAGTTTTGGGCTTTTTTCTTTACTTATTTTCTGAGGCTTTATCCATACGGCTCTAGGTAAAAACCTCGAAAAAAAGCCTAGATAATTAAGCTAAAGTAAAAAGAAACATCCCTTGGAAGACATACTCCAGGAAAAAAAAAAGAAAAAAAACAGGAGAAATAGCTTACCAGAAATCAAATTTCTGCTGAAACTATAAACCATGCCTGGTGAAATTCAAGCCATGGAAACTGACCTAGCCTCATAACCTAGATTATCAACATAGAAAATAAATAGCAAAAACTATCCGTCTTTGTTTTTCTTATCGACTTGTACTGATTATAGATGGGTAAATAAATCGTTGGCAGAGTAAAGCACACACGAAGAATTTGAAGAAACTGCACCAACTATTTATTTCTCATTTGCTAGCTAGTTCGGTGCTATTCATTGCTCCTTTGCTTCCTCACTTGACTATGCTTGATCAGGCAGGGAAAAATTTTCATTTTGACATGGTACCTTAGAATGTAAGTTTTACTGTTATTTCAGTAGAAAGTTTAGTAGAAATATCTATAACTACCCTATCCTATAAATTTGAAGACCTGATTACCTGACTTTTTTGCACTCTACTTAGTTTACCTTATATTAAGCAACCATATTTTTCGGCTTATCCCAATGCAGCCAGAACAGGTTTTTGAATGCAGAGTAGAAAAGGTTCCAAAATGCTGGCTACATTAAATTTTCTAACGATCTTTAAATTCTTGAAGAGAAGAAAGAAGTGAGAGCAAGTTATCCAAAAAGCTGATGATGGCAGTGGATGCGTTTATGTTCATAACAGTGATGTATTCAAGGAGTTTGCTGTTGATTCTCAAGTGTGAATGGACATTGGTATTCTTTTTTTTCTGTTGTCTTCTCTGTAGACTGGGACAACACACTTTCTTCCAATCGTCAAGAACTTTACCATGCAGCAATGACTGCTACAAAATCTGCGAAGCCGTTATGAATTATGTAGTTCAGACTATAGCCATAACTCAACCCTGGCCACAAGACTTACCTGTAAACAGCATCTGGGTAAAAATGGCTATTCGAAAACTAGGAACTGTTCATAGGCATTTTAAAAATAGTTCTTTGTCCAAATCACTGCGAGACGGATGCATCGTTATTGAGAACATTTTGGAAGTATATCTTCAGCCCACTACCATTTCCTCACTTTCAACCGTAATGAATAATCATTTCGACTCCTAAAGCGGAAATATTTCATTCCATTCGTATTTCTTTCAGGAATAATTGTCTTCTAAACGTACTTGTCTCACTTACCATCTTTGATGTCAGTTTCCACATAAACAATTTTTCTTATGCTACAGCAGCGTGAACGTTTCTTATCTGAATGTTAGTGTCTCCAACCAGGGTCCTTTTGCTGTTGTTTGCAAGTTAACTAAGTTTTCTCGTTCAATTGCTCACTTTGCTTCTCGTCCACATCTTATGTCAGTTTGGTCTGACCAGACTCGTTCTGACTCGTACGCTGAACTGCTGATGCACTCGTGACTAATATTGCATACCTTTACTTTTGCTAACATTGCTTCGAAAGTCATAACAAACAGTACTGAAGGCTTCAATCTCCCGTGAATGTTTCACTTCTCGTAAGTTTGTTGGGTCATGTCAGTTTATCTCATGCTTGTGCATAGCTTTCCGTTTTTTTGGAATAAGATCACGTTGAGGAAGTACGACTTCCTGATCAACAACTAAGTGTCGGGATCAGAGTAAGTCCTTGGGTGATGGCAAAGTAAATCAATGCATAATCTGGCTACAAATTAATATACAAAAATTGTTGTAAATCATACGGAAGTAACGGCAGTAGCACAACAACGAAAATCACGCACTAAAGATAGCTACGTACTGGTAACTCTTAAGGAGTTCAGAGGTAAGATGAAATCGACCAACTCCAAATCACTGCACAGATGCACTGTCAACTGAGCCATTCCTCCAAACCCAGTCTGTGTGCACGACACTGCTGAACTGAAAAGTTAGCGAAACTGAAGTCAAGAACTTCAGGACTGCACTGATGCACCCTATGGGTAATATTATTAAAACATTAGTACAGGATTTAGCAGTGTTTGTATCCCAGCATCTTTACCAATCTACATCACTAAAATCGTGATTGTGTGTGTGTGTGTTGTACCTCTACTCCTCTGGAACAACGCATCTACAAAGATGTAAGTAGGACCAAATGAAAGATAATTAAATTGCGCTTTGGTTAAGTCTGTTTTCATTGCTTTAACTTGATTTTATGAACTTCAAACATGCGAAAAACCCATAAAAAATAACGTCAATTTTTTTCCCCTCATGATGTTTGTTCATGACGTAATAGTTTCTTCATGCACGGGTTAAAATTCGTGCCAAACAAACCTTCTTGAAGCTATTAGTTAGATACTGAGATAATCTGGAAAACGATGCACGCAAAAACATAACCGAAAAGGACGACGTATTTTGCAACACTACATACAGATTTTAAAACTGGTTTTGTATTAACTGACTTGATGTATGGAAAAATCAGACCCATAGTTATGGTTTTAAAAGGGTGAAAACCTTCGTTTCCCTGAAGCAAGGAGGCGCGTGGATTGAGCGAGGATCTCTCACACTTTCATCTCTCACCCTCGTAGGGGATTACTTCTGGAGGAGAAGACGTACAAACGTGCAAACAACCAAACCGTATGTTTTGAATGATGTGGGTGAAATGCATGCGTGCTAAGGAATGTGATGAACGAACTATGAGCTGCAATTGCAATTAGTTTGCGTTGGAATAATCAGTACATCGATTTTGTGATGATCTTGGAATCAAAGAAATGACATGAAGCATGGATCGATGCTAATGGAGTGAGCGAAGCGAACGGTATGGCTAGTGTCCCTGTAAGGATATGAGATTAGGCAAGAGGAATAAACTAATTGCGATTAAACTAAATAATTATTTTTCATTTGGTACAGGTATTTTTATACAAATCTTAAACACTAGACTCTATGGAATTACATGCCATTGAGAAATTAATTTGCAACACTGAATGTGAATGGCCTAGATTTCTTGTAGCGTCTTTTGATGTGTTTTGCATTTGACTTAATTCCTGGCTAAATGATTAATGTATATGTGTATATATGGGCATCATCATGATCTGCTGGCGTTTCGTTCATGCAATTTTTTGAATTGCAAGATTCATCTTGAGCAGCTGCAATGTTTTGAAAGTGTTTAGCCTAGCAAGAAAGTGTATTTCTAGAATCCCTAGTACTGTTGCTGAAAAATACAGATGTAGTAATTTTATTTAAGGGCGAAAGGGTAGGGCAACTTCTGTACAAAAGCGATCTGAGAGAACAAACCACATGTATAATGAAAGCATCAAGAGTTGTGGTGTGGAATGGGCACATTTTCACATGGCTTGGGAAGCCTTCATGAGGAACTAGGACCTACACTGAAGGTGGCACGTCAAATTTCCCCAATCAACATCCAGGTTTTTCTAATAATTTTTGCTTAGCCATGTGTACAATTCCATACAGGGTCCTATATGTGTATTCCTCAAAAATAAAAGCAATTAAGAATTTTATCTGGGCTGTAGGGGCACCCTGCCTAAGCACACGATGTCCTTCACCTTACAGTAAAACATTTTTTTATGAGCATAGTGTGTCATTACAGAGCAGCGAGCCTTTTGGAGGAATGTGACGAATTTTTACATCTTTGCATCTGACACGCGATATCGGTATAGGGCCTTTTCATCTCCCAACCCAGCGTCAAACTGCCTATGCGATCCTTACGACCCCATCCTAAGGAGACATATTTTAGAAACCCATATAAATCGACACTCTGCAGGAAGCGGTCAAACTCTTCAAAGAAATCATACGCGTGATAATGTTACTTTCACTTTTTTTTTGGTTTAACTCTAATTACGTTAAAACGACATACAATGGTCACTCTTGCAAACAAAAATGCAATTCGGTGACATATCTTCCAGTGATTTGGAGAGCTACGAATCGACAAACAAAGAGTTAAGTTGTCGAATACAAATCCAGACATGCATTTGGTATTGTTAGGTTCATACAACATCATGTATTTGGGCCAATTACCAAGTTTGTATCCCACTTATATTTTATAGTTTTATGTAGCTGTTTGTCGGTTAGGTCGCCAAAGCCAGAAAGATGATCTCTGGTGACCGATAATTAAAACAGTACTTGTATGAGTGTATTTGAGGGGCTTCCTGTCAGGGGCGTCCTTAATTTGTATACTAGCTTTGTATTTTTTTGGCTTTACAATGTTTATACTATATGATGCTTTATAATGCTCTTCTGCCCCATTAGACTGAAAGTGGTTTGTGTTAACATAGATTTTCAATAAAACATACTTACCAGAAGTTCATACAAGTTCAAAGCTGAAGACAACTTCACAACGTCTAGTTGCAATGCAGACCCGCCTGCATTCATGTAAATTAAATTCTGTTAAAGAACCTCAGGTAGCGTGACAATCTAATTGAAGTTGACTGGAAACGCCTCAGTCACAAATTACATATAATTGCTGTAAGGGTTAATTTTAATTTTAATGAAGATGATGCTGTTGAAATACGTCAACATACACAAACCTGACTGAGGCTAATTAAAAGCTTCCCAACTTGAAAATGTAATTTAATTTATTGAGAGCACGAGGTTGTTGCCATGCTGCAATGCAGTTAGGGTATGATAGGCGTGACATGTTTGCAAGCCAAGGTAATAATTAGAAGTGGAATATGAAAGAAACAGAAACATGAAGGAAAACTTTTTTCAGTGCTCCTATGTCTTTTAATATTCAATATTTACCTCATTAAAAACACTAACTATATCGTAGCTGGATTTGCTGGGGAAGGGAGCATTCCGTCTATTTAATCATGATGTCACGTCATCCATACAAGTATGATGTACACCAACACCTTCTGTTTAAGTGGACATTTACTCAATGATCTGATAATGCATTCACTAAGCAAGCAAATGTTGGATAGCAAAGATGTCATTGCAGTGTTAGATTTTATAAATGTTTTATGCAGTCGAAGTCATTTATTCTCTGTTGAGCTCATTAGTCATCAGGAAGTAAGTCTCTTCGAACCCCACCAAATTCATACTGGAAGATGACTTCTTTGGCATTTGATCTTGCCAAGCATCGGCATGACCTCCAGCTCACCAAACATGAGCTTTAATTATCAAAAATCAACGTTTTTTGTTCTCTATAGAGCAGTGACACGACGTAGTATTATTGTATATAACTGTATGCTGGAGCCTTAATGGGTTAGCTGCAAGGGGCACTGCAGAGAGAAACAGAAGGGCGTCATACTGAAGCCGATGCTGTTAAGAGTGATTTCCTAGACCTAAAACGCGCGATTTTTGTTGTTGGAGAAAACAACACTATTTTAAGCCTAAGAAATCCCCTCTTCCGTTGTTTTTTCCCTCCATTTTTATGTAGTGCACCTTGTAGTTATGCCCTCCAAAACCCATACTGGTGCCAATATGGCGACAAATGTCACTGCTCTATACTGTACATTGGGTGGCCTAAAGGTTAGGACTTGCATCAAAAAGGTGTACGGAACTCCTCATGTTGGCATATACATCAATGGTCTTTAGTTAATAGAAATTGCTGAATTACTGAATTGCCTACAGTTTGTGGGTGTAATAGAAACCGTCCATACCATACACAATTTACTTAATTCTAGGACTACCATTTCCGCAAAAATAGGTTTATTTAAACAAACTGAACTTCACACCAATCACATCGAAATACTCTACGCTCGGTTTACTCATTAGAGTAAAAGATTATGTTTTACCAAAATTTGAAATACGACAAAATTTGTGAAAACTACATTCAAAATCACACTTTACTTCCATGCGTTTCTGAGAATTAAAGTTGACGTACGGGGCTGGGGCTAACCAAACTTTCTCAATAAATATGGTTCCCGAATGTACTTTAGTAATTTTAAGTCCTTTCTGAATGTAAAACACAAACTCCTTGTAATTGCAAATGAATTTCTCCTTCCTACGTTAAATGGGAAACTAAGTTTGTACTGCGGATATAACAGCATTGTTGGACAATCTGTTCTGTTTTGAAGGGAGAAAGCATTTGTTCAGTAATTAATGTATGCTCGGGTGCTAGGGAATAGTCGCTATGTAAATCATGTAGAAATGTGGGGTACTCAATATCAACTTGTAAAATGCGAGGAAGTAAAGAAGTAAAGTCGAGCTTTTAAATTTCATTGATACTCAACAATTCAAAATTTGAATAGGCAAGGCATACAGACCAAAGCTGTACAAATTATTTGCTTCATACTACAGATATACTTTCTGGCAATATTGGGATAGTAACTGGGGGAAAAGGGTTATTAGCTTTGGCATAATGATGAGATATTATACACACACCCCTCGTATTGCTGAGGTAAAGTATTCGTTCATATCTACACTTTGTAGTAATTCCAAGTCTTCCCCAGTCATTCTTAACACTGCTTCCCATCACACGCTGTGGAACGTGTGCACATGTGCTGGATCAAGTCTGTGTTGTTTGAGACTATGAGATATGAATTGTTCGAAAGTATCTGCTAAAACTGCAGAGTGAGCTAAAACGTACATGTCCTTATAACCTCTGAGCGTTTTACATTTTGTTTCTTTCCAGACAGTATGAGTGGTCATCGTTGAAAATATATAAGAATGTGATAGATCCATATAGAAGCTTCCTTGCATGGCAGTTCAGCCTCTTCAGACTTGGAGAACGAATCACAGTAATTGTAGGGATAAATACCCTTTCAAGTAAGGAGGGAATGAGTATGAGGGGGGGGGGTGATTGAGGCTTAATGGCGCATCGACAACTTGGTCATTAGCGCCAACCTCAGTCACAGTGCAGTGGTCCGGGTTGCCACTGCACCACACATTACAGAGATGTTATCCAAACCCCTAATCTAAATCTTGTCATACATCTGTACCTCCTGCAAAAATTGAAAAACACCGGACAGGAGGACAGACTTATCGCCCAACTGACGCGCAATGTCATGCGGAAGATGGAACCGACGACGAACACCATCAAGATGGCGACAATCAACAAGTAAGTGCCGGACCGTAAGTGGCCGTCGACACCAAGAACATTCAGGAGGGTCAACCCCCCGCAAAAGGAAACAGTGAGTAAGTCGGGTGTGACCAATCCGCAAACGGGCCAACACAACCTCCTCACGGCGACTGCGGCGACACGCCGAGTGCCACTCCTCGACAGTGCCTTTAATGGCCCGTAACTTATTACCGTCATGTCTGTCCCACAAGGTTTGCCAAAAAGCGTTTAACCTCAGACGCAGAGTTGGAAAGGCATCTGAGGGAACTAGGCTGAGATCCCTACCGAGAGGGCGAGAAAGGGCCCCTTTCGCAGCAGAATCAGCTTGTTCATTCCCTGCTATCCCAACATGGCCCGGGATCCAGCAGAAAAGCACGGTTTTCCGCTGGCCAGGCAAGCGGGAAAGCAAAGCTTGGACACGTTGTGTCAAGGGGTTTCGAGGATTGTAATTCGCCAAGGACTCTAGGGCACTCATGGAATCACTAAAGACAATGAAATGCGTGCCCTGAAGGTCAAGGATCCATTCCACCGCCAAACCAAGAGCCAAAAGCTCTGCAGAGAACACAGAATAGCCTGATGGAAGGCGATGGGCAACCGTTACACCCTTACACACACAAGCACACGCCACGCCAACGTCGGACTTCGACCCATCAGTAAACAGGCGCAGATAACCGGCGTACTGACAACTCAGCCGCCGGAACTCCTGTAAGTACCTTGCTGGTAGAGTAGAACCCTTCGGGAGGGACGCCAGAGCAAAAATGAAACTGCCACCTGGGACAAGCCAAGGGGCAACTGGCATACTCCCAAGCCTCAAGACGCAGGGCATTTCAAAGGCTATCTCCTGACAGGACTGCTGGAGCCTATCGCGGAAATCACCCTTACCCACCCTACGTCTACCGACCCGCAAGTCTGGCCCAAAAACCATGGACCAAGCAGGACTGGATTGCACAGCACACAAACGCACAGCATACTGAATGGCAAGTTGTCGCCGACGA
Source organism: Lithobius niger (assembly GCA_023313725.1). Taxonomy (NCBI): domain Eukaryota; kingdom Metazoa; phylum Arthropoda; class Chilopoda; order Lithobiomorpha; family Lithobiidae; genus Lithobius; species Lithobius niger. The sequence goes on from JAHWFP010041213.1 coordinate 8,166, forward strand.
ATGGCCAAAGGTGGCTCCGAGGCCTCAGCATAGAGGCTGACCACTGGAGAAGTTCGAAAAGCCCCAGTCGCCACACGCAGGCCACTGTGATGCACAGTGTCCAACATCCGGAGAGTGGAGTCACTAGCCGAATCATAGACCATACACGCATAATCAAGTTTGCTGCGGACAAGGGCACGGTAGAGGCGCAACATGGCAGCGCGATCAGCACCACATGAAGTGCCCGACAGGACCCGCAAGATGTTAAGCGCCCGAAAAGCCTTGTCTTTAAGCTGACGTAAGTGTGGAAGCCAAGACAACCTGGAATCGAACACCAGACCCAGGAAACGTGCCTGTGGGACAACAGGAATTTGTGCCTGTCCCAAGTACAGGCAAGGATCTGGGTGCAGTGTTCGTTGGCGGCAAAAGTGAATGCACACAGTCTTGTCCGGAGAAAACCGGAAACCATTACTGACCGCCCAGGTCTGGACTTTGTTAATCGCCAGCTGTAGCTGCCGCTCGCAGGTCTGCATGCGAGCTGCTCGAAAGCGCAGGCCGAAGTCATCGACAAACAATGACTGGGGAACAGCAGCTTGCTGAGCAATGGGGTTGATCCCAATAGCAAACAAGATGACACTAAGAACACCTCCTTGAGGCACACCATTCTCCAAGACAAACGGGCGGGAAAGAGCCGCCCCGACACGAACACGAAAAGAACGGCCTGAGAGGTAAGCGGAAAGCAACAGTGGCATCCGTCCCCTCAAGCCACAGTTATAGAGATTACGGAGAATCCCATAACGCCAGGTCGTATCATAAGCCTTCTCCAAGTCAAAGAAAACCTGAACCAGATGTTGACGCAGGCGAAAAGCCTCCCTCACATCCGATTCAAGGGCAACCAGATGATCGATGGTTGACCGAAAACGTCGAAAGCCACACTGGGACGCAGATAAGAATCCGCGTGATTCCAGCACCCAGACCAACCTCTCACTGACCATCCGTTCCATAAGTTTACAAACACAGCTAGTCAGAGCGATTGGGCGATAAATGGAAGGAGCAGTAGGGTCTTTGCCCGGTTTCACAATCGGGATGACCACTGCTGTCCTCCACGCTGCCGGAACAGAGCCTTCTGCCCACACACGGTTGAACATCTCCAGCAAGAACTGCTGGGAGGCAAGAGGCAGATGTTTCAACAGCTGATAGTGAACATCATCAGGCCCTGGAGCGGAGTCATGCGACTTGGACAAAGCGGAAACAAATTCCTGCCTGGTGAACGGTAAATTGTACTCCTCTAGCCCGTCGGAGCGAAAGTCTAGAGGGTGAGATTCTTCACTACGCTTTATTCTGAGGAAACCAGCATCATAATGGTTATCACTCGAAACCTGCACAAACGCAGACGCAAGACAGTCGGCGATATCCGGCACAGAAGAGATCACGGTATTCGCCACCTTCAGCTGTGAACCCGGGGAAGGCACGGTCTTCCCCGAGATCTGGCGCACCTTCCGCCACACCTGCTGAGAAGGCGTGGAGCGCGTGATCGACGAAACATAAACTGCCCACGAAGCACGTCTAGCCTCACGGATGACAAACCTGGCACGGGCACGACAGCGCTTAAAGGCTACAAAGTTGTCAGCAGTTGGGCTGACTGTAAACGCACGCAACGCTCGCCGGCGTGCCTGAATGACCTGCCCGCAAGCAGGTGTCCACCACGGAACAGGAACCCGCCGCGGCTGAGTGGACGTACGCGGGATAGTAGCATGAGCAGCAGCAAGGACCACGTCAGCGAAATGAGTGGAAAGTTCATCCACATCAGAAAAGTCCTCAACCGCACGCTGAAATACAGCAGCCTCAGCAAAAGCTGACCATTCAGCACGTTTAAGCGCCCACCGGGCTGGCCTGGAAGCAACAGAACCCCCTTGTGTTGTGGACAACACAATGGGGAGGTGATCGCTTCCATGCAGATCGGCTGTGACACCCCAAGTGAAGTGAACTGGGATGGCCAGCGAGCAAAAGGCTAAGTCCACCGCTGACCAATTGCCCGTGGCCAGGTTACAGTGTGTCATGGCTCCATCGTTCAGGATGCAAACAGACCCCCTCTGCATCCACTCCTCAAGGATCCTCCCTTTGTTGTCTGTATGAGGTCCCCCCCACTGGACATGGTGGCTGTTAAAGTCGCCCAGCAACAGAAAAGGGGCAGGAAGCTGGCGGACCAGGCCCTCCAGGTCACCAACCCCAAAGACCTCATCCGGTGGCAAATAAAGCGAACAGACAGTAATATCCAAATGGAAAGAAACACGAACTGCTACCTCCTGAAGCCTAGTGTGCAGAGGCACACTGGCATGCGGCTGAGAGTGTTGAACCAGCACTGCAACACCACCATGTGCACGCGGCACAGGGTCAGCATCCAGACGGTAGACAGAATAACGTCGAACAACCGGATTATCTGACGCCTTAAAGCAGGTTTCCTGTAGACAGCAGCACAGAGGTCGCCAATGCGACAAAAGCAGCCGCAGCTCTTCGGCATGGGTCCGATAACTTTGGCAGTTCCACTGAATGATGGCATGCGCAGGCATTAGGGCGGGCTGAAGACTGAATCATTCTCCTCAACTCCTCCTCTGGGCGATCCGAAAACATCCGAATCCTCACCCGAATCAAAAGATGGAGTGAGGTTCAGAACGAAGTTGTCCTCGGAAGGAGGAAAAAGTTCTGGAGAATTAGAACAGAAAATCTCTTCCTGTTCCATGGGCAAAGTAGTATCAAGATGTTGAGGGGACACAACGGACCCCTCAGCAAGCTGGCCGTTTAACGACAGTTTCACTTTCTCTCCTGGTGGCGACGTCCTCACGGGTGGTGATGAGGCCTTACCAGCAGAAGCCTTTTTCTTCGACTTTTTCTGTGGCTCACTCCGGGCAGGCGGAGGCTTAGCTGAAGTCCCATCCTGCTTGGGAACAGTTACAGCAGCAGGAACAGCAGCAGGAGCAGAAGCATTTGCAGGCTGGGCAGATGTCGACGGTAAGGCAGCAACCGGGTCCGAAGGACCCAAAAGACCCTGCAGAGATGGATGTTGCTGGGTCAACAAAGTAATAAGCTTGCCCACCGTCATCGTCAAAGACCTGAGCTCAGAGCGTAAATCTGCCAAATCAGCAGACTCACTAACTGGGCCAGGCGTTGGCGCACTGCACACCTACGCAAAAGAACGAGTCAGTGCCGGTGCCGGTAGCCTGGCTTTCTTTCGGGCCTCCGAGTAGGAAAGCCCGTCCTTCACCTTTAGTTCCTGCACTCGACGTTCCTCAACATAAACACGACAGTCCCGTGAAGAGGCTTGGTGCTGACCACCGCAGTTGACGCACTGCTTCGGGCCAGCACAGTCAGCGCCTTCATGGGCTGCCTGAGCACAGGAAACTCAGGTAGGCCTACCTTTACACGAGCCGCTGGTATGGCCGAAACGTTGACAGCGAAAACACCGCATCGGATTCGGAACGTAACTCCTGACCTTCAAGCGCAGGAACCGGCAGTAATGTGCTGCGGTGCAACTGGCGTATCAAAGGTCAGGAAAAAGGTGTCAGTTGGCTGGGCACCATTCTTGCCTTTCCGTGTCAAACGCCTCACAGCCGTAACACCCTGTGACTTGAGTTCGTCCAGGATGGCATCATCACCGAGACCCCTCAAATCAAAGCATGTCACGACCCCCTTGCTGCTGTTCAAAGTACGATGCGGCTCGACATGCACTGGGCATGACCCCAGCGCACTCGCTTTTAAAAGCCTCCTCGCCTGACCATCGTCTGCAACTTCCACAAGGTATCCCCCAGCACGGAGCGAGAGACACTCTTCGGATCCGAACCACAGATCCCTTTCAGCGCTTTGTGGACAGCGAACGGACCGAGTTGTGTAACATCTCGGCCCTCGCCTGTCACCACCAGGAACTTCGGGACTTGGTCCCGACTCTTACAAAAGTCTGGTAACTGGGGGGAGGGGGGAGAAGTAGTTGCCATGTACAGCAAAAATAAGTCGCGGCGGTGCGCCCCCCAGAAAAGAAAACCCCGCGCGGCACTCGGGTGATGCAGGGCCGGAAGCCTGATGAGTATGAGGGAAGATTTCTAACATAATATAGAAATCTTATAAAGTATCGGTTAAAGTACCAAGCAAAGCAGGCAGGAAGCTGTCTAAAAAACGAAAATTACCTATTGCAGTCGTGGTGAATCTCTAAACATTGTGCGAAAACTTTTTTCACTAAAGTACTTTAATCCCTTTATCAGTAAATGTGTCATAATTTCTCGATTGTGCATGAATATTAGAAATGCATCTACGAATCTGTGCTTTAAATTACACCCACACCCCCACAGTGTGTGATACCCCAATTTTACTGCAAAAATGACAATGATCTCATACTTTTACTTCAGTATTTAAAAATTGTTTCCTACAAATATAACTGTTTCGAGTTTTAAAAAAAAATCTGTTCATTTTACATAGTACGTATTAAAGGAATGTAAGCAGACTTTAGTTACTAGACAACATTGTAACTTTGTTCTAAATCAGAGAAGAAATCTTCTACACAATCTTCCCCTTTGTTCACTCTGTGTAAAAATTAGTTTATCATTCGTTATACCAACGCACAAGTAACTGCAAGGTATATGTAACTTTAGTGCGTACATGAAGTTTTAGAATTGGGTTTACAAATACCCAATTTAGACAGTACACTTTCAAAATCTGCGTACATAATGCACAAACGAGGTTATTGAATCTTATCTCATAAATTACTCAAATCGCTTTCTTGTAGGTATGCTTATGTTTAGAGGTTTTAAACGTCTTACACACCAAGATATCTTTTTCAAAGCTATTTTAGTCTGAAACCAGATCAACAGCTGTAACATACATATCTCTGACTATCAGTATGAACCAGTAATTTGAAATGTTTAAAGTGACAATAATGAGTACATTTTACTAACAGTAATTTTACTTCGGGTCAAACTTCGAGTTCATTCTGATTCTCATACCTGTACAGATACATTGCGATGTTATTTAAAGTCTCAAATTTGCTAATCTCATTGACAGAAGTTGGGAAAGTAAGACCAGTGATGTCTAGTGTGTGGAGAGATTTGCTATAAGTTAACATCTTAAAAAAGTTGGAAAGATGTACGGCGCAAAAAAACTGCTTTTTTATATCTCCTAAGGTCTTATTTAAACATATTATATCACACCCCCAATCAATGTTGGATATGTAATATATGTAGATCACGACCATTGACCTGAAACGCAATCTAGCCTGATCCATATTTTAGGAAAGTATCTAAATGTTTGCTTATCTTACCGATGGAATAGTTTACCTAATATTTTTAAAATTCAATGTTCAATACAAGACAGAGCCGCAGCTTAAATATGTACCTATACGTTCGACTTTTCCATAGAAATGAATCTTTTCCACAGTAACGTCTACATATTTTAGATATTTAAACTGACCAAGTTCACGAAGAAGCGATTTAAATAAATCGGTAAATGCAGTCTCAAACTCTACAACTATTCTCTAACATCACGCGTGTCAGTAGAAATGTTAGACATGTAGCGTTTCAGGAAGGGTTTGTTCTCAGACACCTCCTTATGAAAAAAGGTTGTTATGGTGATGGCGAAGAGGTGTGAACAATGGGATGACAAAACAAATCATCGTTCATGTTGAATATGAATCTGCAAATAAGGCTTGTTACCAGATGTCTCCGACGAAAATGTCACAGATTGATGTGCGTCATGAAGGTCATTGGCAAATCTCGCATAAGTAACTCCTATTATAAAATCCCCTCACGTGACGGTTCAATAGCTTCAATGTACTGTATGTTCGACTGCACTGATTGCACAAGTAGCTCGTGACGTAAGAAAGAGACAGAGAGAGAGAGGGAGAGAGAGAAAATAAACAAATTCTGTAAAACCATTATAAGTGCAATTGTGGTTCATACCATTGCACCTAAAAAAATCAGCATCTTAAACTAAGATGCGATGGTAAGTTACATAATAATAATAATAATAATAATAAAAATTTAACCACAAATGTGGTAAGGTAATTGGAAGGGGCATAGCCCACTAACACCAACCCTATGCTAAATAATAAAAACATGTCAAGATTAAAATCTAAAAACACAGATAACAGCTAAAAAGACAAGCAGAGAAACCTAAAATGTTAAGTGTTTAAAAAAAAAGCATGAAGCAAATTAAAAAGAAACAAAGATGTTAAAAAAAACAAAAAACATCACTCCGTGGGGCAATTCCTAGTTGAGATAGTTTCTTTTAAGAAACCTTGCAAGTGGTTGTTCATCTAAATGGTGTCGAAGGCCACCAACAGAGGATGGAGTACCCAAAGCATTTGGTAGAGAGTTCCAAGCTTCAATTACATGTGATGCAAAGAAGTATTTTTTACAATCTGTGTGCGAGGTTGGCAGACGAAGTTTAAGTGAATGGCCCCGCATTGCACTGTATTCTACAAAAGTAAAAAAAAGGCACATAGATTGTAAGTAGCCCATGAAGGATTTTATATGTTAGAACAAGATCAGCTTTGAGTCTCCTAAGTTCAAGAGGTTCAAGGCATGCTAATGCCAGCCTGTCATTTGAAGAATGACTACGAAACCCCGTAAGGCAGCGGGTAAAGCGACGTTGAACTCCCTCCAGCCGGTCAATGTCTTGTAGAAGGTGGGGCGACCAGACTGGATACATTTGTATCCATTTTAAGACGTTTTTGTCATCTTACAGTAAGGTGGTAATGCCACCTTACAGTATTGCATCCTTAAATTTGTCATCCGTTTTTAATATGTTTTTATCGTTTTATAAATTTAGCATCTT
>JAHWFP010041220.1:0-12817 GCA_023313725.1 Lithobius niger
GGAATGATATCACTACCTTCAAAGGCTGACCGTTTTTGGAAACTTGGCGGGTTTTTCTACTAGTTTTAGTTTTGGTTAGATTTAATATTAACGCTGGCGATTAGTATCAACTAAAAGCTGACGACCCAGTTTGGGTTCGTGCTCCCTAAAAAAAAAAGAACAACACCTAATAACTTGCTCGTCTATGTGCAAAATCTGAAAGAAATAGGAATTTTCCCCGTGACAGACGTAGGTAAGAAAGAGTATATTCATCCGTAGATAGGACTCTTATCTACACCAAACAGTGGAACCAATTATTCATGCTATGGTGTAGGATTCGTATCTACACTGAATGTGAGCAACCATTCCTACGCGAAACGTTAGGAATTGCCCCTGCACAGAACGCTACCTTAGTACGAATATGCGTTAACATTTAACAAGTAGGAATCGTGAGTGTACTGAACAGTATTCAGGAATCCAGCAGGAATGTTATCTACACTGACATAAGGGAGCGATCACAAATTACGGAACACTTTTTTTTTCTTTAGCAATTTAGACCCCCGTTCCCCTTTGTAACACCAGTGTGTCACGTGGCTTGACCTTTTCCACCTGAAAATACGTAACATTTTCTAACCCTCTTTCCCCCCCCCCCCCCAATTATACCGCCCTCCAGTTGTATAGGTTTTTTTTTATTGAATTCGTTTTTATGAGCAGTCGTAATACCTAGGGATGTAATGACCAGATATTTGCAGAAAAAAATTTAAGTCGTTAAACAGATGTGAGAAAAATAGTTTAACTAAAAGAATGTAGATAAAAATGTAGCACACAATTAGTGTGTTACCTTTAACTTCATCATACTCCCCCTCCCCCCATCGTAACAGATGGTAACACATTTGCTGAACTCCTCCTCCAGGCGTTACGTAATTTGTGAACGCTCCCTATTGTACGTTGGGAGAACTTCGTTACAGTAGGGAGAATTTGTTTTTTAATCAGCAAAAAAAGCATTGTTTCAGTTAGCACGTGATGGCTTTTTTCTAAATAACTACTTCAGTTAAACTAAAATAACCTTGAAAAGGCACATGTTCACAAAGGAAGCTATGATTTGAGCCTATTCCATGATTTTTGGTGTTGTAGTTTGACCTGAAGAGAGAACAGACGAAAGCATCCCCAGAACAACAACAACAACAACAACAAGAACAAGAAGTTGTCTATTTGGCCCCGCTCTGTATCTCGGCTTTGGCTGGAACGAATTTCACAATTTTTGAACTGTAGAGAGGCCTTGACTAGTCGAGGCTGGATTCCAAATTTGGTTTTAAAATGTTCACTTTTGACGGAGTTATAAGCTCTCAAAGTTGAGAGTTTAACACAGAGACCCTAGGCTGAACCTTACTAACACTGGCTATCGCCAGTGTTAATAATATAAAAGATGGCAACAGACGCATACCCCCCCCCCAAGCCCTCCCAATTTCTTTATTTTCTAAAGAGCAGGGATAACAGACACACTGCACCTCACACGGTCATCGCCATTCAGGCCTCCCCCATTCCAAGTTTATCTGTTTGGCTTGAGCGATCCATACCGTGTGAAAAAATACCTGTCCTTCGTGCATGGCGTCATTTAAGACTTGCCGCTAAGATGACCGCGCAAGCAAATTGTTAGTCGAGGCAACAATGTGCCACTTTCAACGGTTTCAACAGTTTTGTTAAGAGCGTTGTGGCCCAAAGTCAATTTTAACTTTTCAAGGAAACAACGCGTACCAGTTTCAACTTGAAGGCTAGTCAAAGAATTGACATAATCGCCCATTTTCATTGTTGGGTGGTTCTTGTCTCGTAGGGTGGGCCGTTGTTCAGTCATGCAAAGTTTTGTTTCATGGTTTTGCTGTTTGGCAGTTCTGTAGCTTGCATAATTGTAAAATTGTATCGTTGTTCAGTATTGGGGCGCATGACTTCGGGCCAAGGCCCAAATAAAAGCAACTCAACAACTCTTCATTTTTCCTATGAGACTTTGCCTTATATAATGTAAGATTTTGGTGTTATTGCTCTCTTGCCAAGTGTTACGGCTCAAAAGAAACAGTTGATTTACATGAGTAATTAATGACCCCTATATAACTAGGTTATCTGGTTTGGTTTGGTAAAGAGGGGAAAAGATTATAACTAACAAAGCCCAAAAGTCTTAGCTCATGCATCAATTAAAGGTCGATGGTTGGAATAAAAGAAAGAACGACCTTTGGTTGGAATGTCGGAATAATCTTTCCTTGGTAACAAAATCAAAGTAGGTTGTTTAGGGCTCGTGACAATATCCATGAGCATGTTGATACAATTGAATACAGCAGTGCAATCGATTGTCATGAAAGGATCTTGACAATAAGTCGTACATTACCCATTATAAGACGAGGATAAGAAATGATGGCTATCAAAAAGAGATGCAGGCATGACGGAGTAGTTGCATCCGTGCGTCTTCAGGAGACAGCGCATCAGGCTGAAGGGGTACCGGAACCACACTGGGACCGATGACCAAAGGACGGGAGTCTGAATTTCCAGCTTCAACCGACGTGCCGATGCGAAATCCCGAAGCAATCATGCTGCATTCCACGAACCCTGTCGACACCACAGTACATTGTAGAAGTGCGTAGAAGCTTATTGTTTAAATTAAACTATTCTCCTGTTTTCGAACTTTAAAGTGTCTATTTCAGAAAAAGGTTTATGAGATTGCGGTTATGATGCTTATAAATCAAGAGTCAAGGTCTTACCTGCCCCCTAAAACCGATATAATATCCACGTGGGATACACCTAAATGGTAGGTTGGAGAACGCAGTAAAGTTAATGAGGGTAAAGGGGTGAGTTATTTTTAGGTAATGGCATATCTGCTAAGCTCAAAAGTTATGATTAGTAACAGACTCTGGTAATTATGCAGATATGCCTAATTTTCCCAGGCATAACATCATTTTGCCGCTAGCAACCAATTTAACCTACCAGTATACTCCTTTTGTCGTTCCGGTTCCGAATATCGCAATGATGTTTTATGCATAATTACCCAGCCTCGTTCTTAAACTTGCACGTTTCTCGTTGAAGAGCCGTAAAATACAGATTCAGATTGTCTGATCGGAAGGACTATCACGTGCTTTTTCCTTACTCCCTGTATCTAACGCAATATCATCATAATCGGTTGAAAAACTTATGTCCAAGAATAATCACTTGATGAGGGACATATTTGTGTTGGTTAAATCCACAATACACATTCACGTAAAAATAACGTTTAGCTATAGGTTAAATCCACAATACACATACACGTAAAAAATAACGTTTAGCTATAGGTAATAAAAGCACCATAATTCCAAACATCCTTCTAGCGCAAAACTAAAAAAAAAAATAACTAAAAATTTCATATGACAAGATTTGTCAACGAGCGTCGGATTTACTTTGGTTACGCAGTGTGGGAAAATCGTTCCCAATGAAAGTCTAGTCTGCCTGGTGAAATGCGCACCAAGGTAATTTACCTAACCTATAATAATACAAAATACATCACAAACATCAAATCCAATAAACAACACGTTCGCACCACCACTAGTTGACTTTTCCATTCCTTTCAGAATGAAGCAGTTGTTGCCTGTCACGTCGCTGTTTTTCCTATGGACAACCCAACAAAAACTGTCAAATACAATCCCATTTCTGCCCCGATAACAACTTCAGACAGACAAGCAAATTTCTGGATCTTATTGTTACTTTTAGAGGTGTAAACAAAGGAGCAAAGTTTATTCAGCCGTTCAAGGTTACAATTTTCTTTTTATAACCTGAAAATTAAGAGTTGCCATACTTCGAGTTTATGAAAATCTACATCATTAAGGACTTAAGATATGCGTGTTTGTACGTCTACTCCTCTGGAACCAAAGCACCTACAAACATGGAAGTAGGACCAAACGAAAGATAATTAAATTGTGCTCAGTATAGGTCTATTTTCATCGGTGTAACTTGATATTATGACCCGCAAATATGCGAAAAACCCTTAAAAATGTCACAAGTTTTTTTTAAACCCTCATGATGTCATAGTTTCTTCATGAAAACCTCCTCGATCAAAGAGAGATGATCTGGAAAAGGATGCACGGAAAGTTATAACCTAAACGGACGATGTATTTTGTAACGTAACACGTATAGATTTGAAAATTGGTTTTGTATCAACTGACTTGATGCATGGAAACCTGGTTTAAAAAGGGAGCCAAACATTCATGTTTCTGAAGCACGAAGGTGAAGTACGGATTGAACGAGCAAAGGGAGCGATTTACACGTAAACTAAACCTTTTCAGTGTGTGTTTTTGCTCCTTCAATCTTTCATCTCTCACCTTCGTAGGGGATTACTTCTAGAAGAGAAAACGTACAAACGTGCAAAACAAATCGTATGTTTGGAATGATGTGGCTGAAATGTAGATATGCTGAGGAATGTGACGAACGAACTGTGAGCAACATTTGCAATTAGTTTGCATCGAAATAATCAGTACATAGAAATTACATGAATCATGGATAGTGTTGAAGCTATTAGTTACGCACTGAGATGATCTGGAGAAGGATGCATGCAAAAAATAACCTAAACGGACGACGTATTTTGCAACGTAACACATGCAAATAATAAAATTGGTTTTGTATCGACTGACTTGATGCATGGAAATCTGGTTTTAAAAGGGTGCCAAACATTCGTGTTTCTGATGCACGGTGTTGCGTGGATTGAGGAATCAGAGCGAGCGATTTCCACATGAAGTAAACTTTTCAATGTGTGTCTCGCTTTGATCCCACTCAATTTTTCATCTCTAACCTTCATAGGGGATTACTTCTGGAGGAGAAGACGTACAAATGTGCAATCAAACAAATCTTATGTTTTGAATGATAGAGATGAAATGCAGGCGTGCTTATGTGATGGACGAACTGTGAGCAATAATTACAATTAGTTTGTGTCGAAATAATCAGCACATGATTTTGTGATGCTCTTGGAACCAAAGAAATTACTGGAAGCATGGATCGACGCCCACGTAGCTCTCGGATGGCCAGACTGTTGGAATTATTTATGGTTATTTGTTTATTCAGTAAAGCTTTACGAAAATGCGTACTGCACTCTGACCATTTGCATGATCGTTTTAGATGTGGAATGTTTGTAAACAGCAAAAGAGTTGCAGCATGAAAGCTCCTCGAGCATACAGAGAAGACGAGGAATGAGCGAGCGAAGGAAGCGACTCCGCTAGTCGCATTATTAAGGACGTACTAAAAGGAGTCGCTCGCTTCGCTCGCTCATTCCGCGTCGTCTCGCTACGCTCGAGGAGATTTATTGCCGCAACACGTACGACACAGACCTCCACATAAAAAAACTATCAAGCAAATTATAAGAGTGTAGTATGCGATATCGGTTATCTTGAGAGAAGGTCAATATTCTTTTTTCACGTCCAAGGAGGCAAGCAAAAAGATCAAGCAATTTATCAGTAAAGCACTGTTTCTGCTGACAAACGTTGATTTTCGTTCGCTTCGCTCACTCAATCAGCGCAAACATTACCTCAGAAACGTGAGTCAATGTAACCACCAAGAACCACATATCACTAGTAATTTGAGTTAGTATACATTTTATATGGGTTTTCTTGCTTTCCATGGGCGTCTTATCACTTCACTTTCTGATGATCCCTTACTTGGAGAAACATCTGCAGAACGTCAGATGTAATCTCCTGCGAAGGTGAGAGATGAATAGAGCAAAGGGAAACGCACATTGAAAAGGTTTAGTTTACGTGGAAGTCGCTCGCTTTGCTTGTTCAATCCACGCACCTCCGTGCTTCAGAAACCCAAATGTTTGACACCGTTTTAAAACCAAATCTATTGTTTTGATTTTTCCATGCATCAAGGCAGTTAATATAAAACCATTTTAAGATCCACATGAGGTGTGTTGCAAAATACGTCGTCCTTTTAGGTTATTTTTGCGTGGATACTTCTCCAGATCATCTCAGTCCGTAACTAATAGCTTCAAGGCGTAATTTCTACGTACTGATTATTGTATTGATTATTTCGATGTACTGATTATTTTAACGCAAACTAATTACAAATGTTGCTCACAAATCGTTTGTCACATTCCTCAGCATATCTACATTTCACTATACATCATTCCAAACATACGATTGGTTTGTTTGCACGTTTGTACGACTACGGTTCTGATTTTTCCACGCATCGAGTCAGTTACAAAACCTATTTTAAGATCTATATGTGGTGTGTTGCAAAATACGTTGTACTTTTAAGTTATTTTTTTCCGTGGATCCCTTTCTAGATCGTCTCGCTTTGCTCGAGGAGATTTACATGAACAAACTATGACGTCATGAACAACATCATGAGGGTTTAAAAAAACTGACGTTACTTGTTCAGGTTCTTTCGCTAATTTGACGGTCATAATATCAAGTTAAAGCAATGAAAATAGGCCTATACTGAGCGCTATTTAATTATCTTTCGTTTGGTCCTACTCCCATTTTTGTAAGTGTTTTGTTTCCAGAGGTGTAGAGGTACAAACACACACGTACGCACATCATACGTCTTTAATGATGTAGATGATGTGTTTGTGTTTACTCCTCTGGAACCGAAGCACCTACAAACATGGGAGTAGGACCAAACGAAAGATAATTAAATTGCGTTTAGTATAGGCCTATTTTCATCGCTGATATTATGACCCTCAAATATGCGAAATACCTTTAAAAATAACGTCACATTTTTTTAAAAACCCTCATGATGTTTGTTCATGACGTCATAGTTTGTTCATGCAAACCTTCTCGAGCGAAGATAGATGATCTGGAAAAGGATGCACGCAACAAATAACCTAAACGGACGACGTATTTTACAACGTGGCACGTATAGATATTAAAATTGCTTTTGTATCAACTGACTTGATGCATGGAAACCTGGTTTTAAAGGGTGCCAAACATTCGTGTTTCTGAAGCACGGTGGTGCGTGGATTGAACAAGCAGAGCGAGCGATTTACACGTAAATTAAACTTTTTCTATGCATATCTCGCTTTGCTCTCTCTCTCAATCTTTCATCTCTCACCTTCATAGGGGATTACTTCTGTAGGAGAAGACGTACAAGTTGCAAACAAACAAATCGTACATTTTGAATGATATAGATGAAATGCGGGCGCGATTAGGAATGTGATTGACGAACTGTGAGCAATAATTACAATTACTTTGCGTCGAAATAATCAGTACATGATTTTGCGATGCTTTCGGATTCACCGGAGAAAGAAAAATTACAAAAGAAATGACTGGAAGCATGGATCGACCCACACGTAGCTCTCGGATGGCCAGACTGTTGGAATGATTTATGGTTATTTGTTTATGCAGTGAAGCCTTACGAAAAATGCGTACTGCGCTCTGGCCATTTGCGCTCTGACCATTTGCTTGATCGTTTTAACAGTGGAATATCTGTCAGCAGCATGAGAGTTGCAGCATGAAAGCCCTTCGAGCGTAGCGTGACGACGCGGAATGAGCGAGCGAGGCGAGTCAGTGGTACAGATGAGTGGCCCCATAATTGTCAATTTTCTTGTTGATTGACTTTATAGTTGGTGTTGCTGCTTCGCTGTAATTTGTAGCAAAATATAATAAAAATGGTTAAGTTCGATATATTACTCCGTGAAAAGAATTTGGAGCTTAAGATAGTTTGCGTATTCAGTCTCTTTCAAATCGCGAGAATTTTACACTTTGATTGGTGGGTGGTAAAAGGAGTATGGTGTGAAACCAAGTATTGTAAAGACGCCATTATGAGCCAATTTGAACTAGCTTTTGTACGGAGCACTTTGTTGATTTTAACCATTAGTAAATATTAGTAAATTAATGCACGGTTTGACCTCAACCTCCCACGTTAAAGCCGAAATTTTAACGTTAATATCTCCACCGTCTGTGCATATTTTTCGATTAAATTTGGTATGTAGGCTTTGTTGGACCTAACAAGCATACCAAAACCCCTTAAAATCCGCCGAAGCACATCGGATATCTGGACCTTATCGGAAACCACGAAATTAGTTTCTTTAGGTGGTGGTAGTTGCTGCTGGCAAGACACGATTCTACTACACGCTCTGCAGATTAAACTATTTGTTCTATAAAACTGGTTGTTAGGGCATTTTACAGGTATTGCTCTGAAGATGTGCCGTTTCCACAAGACCTTTTCTAATTGGTCAAGTGGTTTAGGGGTTAGGGAGCTCTAACGACCAGATTGATTGTTTTCCATTGTTTTAAACATTGTTATACAACAATGTCAATCAGCAAACGCCAGCTGCAAGACGAAAACTGAAGTTTAAGCATTAAAACAAGCTAATCTAAACTGTACTATGCCAAAGTAGCATGAATTAGAAAACAAAAACGAATGCATTTGATCCTTAAGGTAAGCTTTGATTGATCCGTAGTGTAAACACAAACTTTACTGTAAGGTTTCAGGTATCGCAGTTTTGCTGTACTGTTTAGTCCACGTGAAACCCTACTGCTGTTATAACGCAAATACAATTAAAGCCAGAGCCCAAATTTCAAAACTTTTGTTGTTCAAAGGAAGAATAATGTAAGGCTACAGATTATTAATTTCTTAGCTAAATTATTCAGTGTTGTTCAGTCACGTCATCTACTTTCCGTTCATCACCCTACTGATGGCATATATATCGTTTTTCAAGATTTTCAAGCAGTTTTCAAGGAATGGAACTTCATTATTCAGGATATTTCCTTGATTTCCAGGATATTTCAAGGACTCGCACGAACCATGAATTACCTGTGGAGCTGTTATAAGCACAATAAGACTATTCGTTTTTATGCATTTTCTAGCGATATCATTTAGCCATGTAGAATGCACCAATCATGAAGTGATATATCGTGCACAAAATTATAAATGGAAAAAAAAAACATCTTTATTACAACAGTAAGGTTTTAGGTGGACTAAACTGTACAGCAATATTACAGCATCTGAAACCTTTTAGGAGAGCTTTGCTTTTTAGAGTTCGTATCAGTTAAAGCTTACCTTAAGCATCAAACGAGTTAATTTTGTCTTTCTAATCTTAAAAAGCTTCGACCTACCTTGATGAAAATTATTAAAAACTGTTTGTCATCGTCCCTTTTTGATTGCTTTCAAAAATTATTATCGAACATTTGCAGCGCCCATGCTGATATGATTAGGTTGAAACGTAAGTTTGCTTTTGTAATTAATGATAAAATCGACCATATTATTGGCATCCAAAGAAAACTATTTAAAAAAAAAAATGAAAAATTCGGAAAGAAAAATTGACTTTCGCTCGAAACAACTGGCTCCGTAACTTTAGTGGAACTGTTCTGCCCCCTTCCCTCAGAAAACTAAGGTTTTTACCCCAAGTCTGTACCGATTTAAAAACTTCAGTTCCTATATTCATTGCTACTCTGGATAAGAACACCACTAGGTGCACAAACAGATGTGAAATTCGCGCATTGTCATCTTAGTCATTAGGCGCCACTTTGACATCTGATATTGCAAATAACGTATACCCGCACAAAGCTTCAGAACTTCGTAATTAACAACAACAAAAACAAAAAAAAAAACAACGAAATTGGATTTTTACTATCTGCTAAAAGCAACTCAACCACCATTTGCCTGGAAAACCACAATCATAATAAAATCCAACAAGAGGTTGATAACACTGATTTTCATAACAAAATTGACGACAATCCTTCCTCCAAAGTTTTGGCCATGTAAGAAGTTATTTAAACAGGGTATCAAGTTGACAAACTTGTAACAAAATGTTTTGGATGCCCCTTTCGTTTTTCCGAAATTAAAACTCATTATAGGAAAACCCATTAAGACTGAACATCACTGGAAAGCAAGCCCCAAACCTGGCACTTGACAATAATAACCTCAGTCCTTAAAAAATGGCACAATCGGCAAACTTATCGTTCCGAATTCAGTGCACGTTATGAAAGACTGACGAGAACCACGGCCCCACCCTTCTTATAACTGGACCTCAATCGAAGTTACCGCTATGTTTCCTTCGTTAGACCGCACTTAAATAGCCTACTTGACACTGAAGTGAAGAGAGACCACTTCGTTCACATAAATAGTGGATTGCAGGTATGGATTGAAGGTACCAAAATTATTTTCAGCCCAACTTGCAGCAGTACTCTTCAGATTGCTATTACTAAGATAATGGCGTCCCAATAGGGAGGTCGATTTCAGCCTACTTGTATAACATTGTTATGAAAGAAATTGGTAATATTATTTCAATACAATTTTGTACTATATAAGGTTTGTCAACGACGCTTTGGAACTCTGCCCAACCATTTTTGGAACTGAGATTTTAAACTTTTTGAACAACTATGATCCCTCGTTACAATATACGATGTAAGCGCCAGAAAGTAAGCTGACACCTAAGGAAGTTAAAGGACCGCCTTAGGGATCCTTGTGTATGTGTAAGCCTCAGCATGAATTTCCAGGCTAAACGACACATTTTTAAACCGTATAGCTTTCCCCAGAATTGATATACATCATCGAAATTTGGTAGTTGGGGTCGAATCATAACTATTACATTGCAGTAAAAAATGTAAGGACAACAGTCTAACCGTTTGGCCTCCACAGCATGGGTATTTCTTGTTTGTTGTTGTTCTTGCATTTGTTGTTGGGAGTCTGCCCTCACCTGCAGATCGAACCAATGATCCGATTGTCAAGTTTGTAGCTTAAAATGTACTTATGAACAAGGCCTATAGAGCCTTTTGAATGCTATTTTAATGCTACTACTCTATTCTTGTTGTTATTGTTGGGGAGATTTGGTATCACTTAGAGATCAAGCCAATGAACCGATTTACAATTTTTATACCTTAAAATGTAGGTATTAACAAGGTCCAAGGCTTTTTTTACGCTATTTTACTGTGACTACAGTAATATTGTTGCTGTTCTTAGTCTTGGAATCAAAGTAAAACGTGAAACCCTATAGTTTCCTCCAGGATTGATATAGACCAACAAAATACGGTATATATGGTCGTGTCATAACTATTTCACTTCATTAAAAATTTTAATTAACAGCAATCGAACCATTTGGCCTTCACATCATGGCTATTTCGCGTTGTTGGGACTCTTTGTTATTACTAGTACAGCTTTAATTTAGTCAACAAAATTATGCACATCGAGTTAAAGCATGAAATTGTGTAAACAAGTAATTTATAACAGTAGAAATCATACAGTTACAGAATTCCCTCGATATACCCCTCCCAAGGCCCCCGAGCACCTCCCTGTGCCCACATACACCACGCTTCTGTGAGGCTGATGACCAACAAATTCTTGCTGATCATCCTAAGAGCTGGAATTGCGGCGCACAAGTCATTCCCAGCAGTACACATCGACCCAGCCATGGAACTCTCATGAATAAAACTCCCCACGGCACCCCCCCCCCCCCCTCCTCTTCCTCCATGACGCTTGACTAACAAATTCTTGCAGATTGAACTAAATGCATCAAATTTGGTACACAAGTAATTTTTAGCAGTATAACTCGGACAAGCTATGGAACCGCTTAGAAATACCCCACCAAGACCCTCCACTGCCCGCCTACACCCTCTCCTTGAGTTCTTAGCAGCAGAAGTCGACCAGCCATTAAACTGCTGTGAAAACATCCCCAAAGCACCCCAGCTCCCCCCCCCCCTCCTCCTTTCTTGAGGCTTGAGCAACAACATTCTTGCAGATTGAATACTAGAATTACATTTTTGCGGCTTTCTTCTAACTCTGGGAATTCGTATTAACGAAAGTAAGATCGTTCAAGATGATGTTAGATTTCATCAGCTTAATTCTTCCGTCCCTAGTGATAGCGTGCCCGGCTTCTTTACAGCTGTGGGACTTCTTATCAACAAGAGTTTACTCATTTGACATAATAAGGTGATTTTAGGATGCAGCGAGCATTCAAAAGCTTAATTTTTCCATCCTTTGTCATACTTTGGGTATGTTCTGAATTGTATGAGGCCGTGGGACTTATTAACAAAATTTACTCATTTGTCACGATCGTGTAAATTTGCAATGAGCTTTTATAGGCTTAATTTTTCCATCCCTTGTCATACTTTGGGTATGTCCCGGATTGTATGCAGCCGTGGGACTTGTTAACAAAATTTACTAATTTGTCATGATCGTGTAAATTTGCAATGAGCTTTTATAGGCCTAATTCTTCCATCCCTTGTCATACTTTGGGTATGTCCCGGATTGTATGCAGCCGTGGGACTTGTTAACAAAATTTACTAATTTGTCTTGATCGTGTAAATTTGCAATGAGCTTTTATAGGCCTAATTTTTCCATCCCATGTCATACTTTGGGTATGTCCCGGATTGTATGCAGCCGTGGGACTTGTTAACAAAATTTACTAATTTGTCATGAGCGTGTAAATTTGCAATGAGCTTTTATAGGCCTAATTTTTCCATCCCTTGTCATACTTTGGGTATGTCCCGTATTGTATGCAGCCGTGGGACTTGTTAACAAAATTTACTCATTTGTCATGATCGTGTAAAGTTGCAATGAACTTTTATAAGCCTAATTCTTCCAACCCCAGTGGGCGCGTGGCCCATCTTCCTTGCAGCCGTAGGACTTGTTTAATAAAAGTTTATTTATTTGTACTGATCTTATATTATTTTAAGACGCAGTGAGCTTTCCTAGCTTAATTTGTACCTCCCTAGTGATTTTGTAGCCGGGTTTCCTTGAAGCCATCGCACTTATTAACAAAACACTACTTGTTTGAGATGATTGACTGATTCTTATAAGCAGTTAAGTTTTTTTAGCTAATTCTTCCGTCCTCAGAAGATTTTTTTGTAAATTAACACTGGCGATAGCCAGTGTTAGTAAGGGTCGACCTAGGATC
>JAHWFP010041224.1:0-14893 GCA_023313725.1 Lithobius niger
GGGTGGGCTTTAGCTTCAACTGGGCTTTTAATACACGATTTACGGTAGTTTAAATGGCTTTATTTCCTTAATTGTCACCATCGTTGAAAGCGCGCTCCCCGTTCGTAGGCTGCCATCATCACGGGCTGTCCGCAAGCGATGTACTCATGCTAGCACCTATAGACGTGACTCTTACTCGCTTCCCGTGACGTCGCTCATGTCCGCCCTTCTTCACGAGCAAGAAAAACTGGATTCCCATCTGACAAACGTGACCAAGATGGCGGCCGTGTGTTGAGTTCGATTGCTTGAAACGAGGGCTATTTCCAGCACACAAAAAGCAATTTCGCACCAGTTTTGGTTACAATGTCAACAAAAACCTCAATAAGGCAATAAAAAGATATTGAATTAAATTAACCGACAATGTACGTTCCAAAATATCTAATTCAATAGAAATTACACCTCTGTTGTACACAATTGGTTTTTTTTAACTGGGCAATTTAGCTGTTTTGAGACCATATATTGTAGCTTAGGCTTAAAAGGGATAACCTAGGGCCACAACATATAAATGTTTCTACGATTTTCATGGTTTTTTTCTCACCTATCCATAACGTTAAAACAAAAATTATTTTAAAAATGACTTTTTAAAAATATTTTTCATTATATAGTAATTTCATTGACTTCGTTAAAACGAGCTTTGACTGTATAGTTAATATTTTAATTTTCGTATTTTTAAAAATGTAACTTATTTACCCGGTCAGGCGCTTAGTAAAATGTCATTTTTTAGTACTGTGTACTACCTTAAACTGTATACTTTTTTAGCAAGTTTAATGATGGGTACTGTAAATAACCCACGTACATGTTTCCCTTTTTCTTTCTTGGATACAATATGCGACAACGTTTGCTCCTCTTCCTGCACATGAGGGTGCACACGACGGCTGAGTAATAAAAAAAAAACGTTGAATACGAGCCTAAAAAGGTCATGAGAAATGTAACTTATGAGCCTGGAAATGGTATTTATTGCAATCCATACAACTAGGTACAGTCGACAAAATTCCTAACGTTTAAATGACAATCAATTGACAGCGTCGGGGACCATCCGACTCATTCAACCATTGGTAACCAACAATGAACTTTCCCAAATGGAAGAAAAGGAACAGCATTTCATGGTGTCAGCTTGCAACAATAAAAGGCAAAAAAAATTGTCTATAAAAGAAACCAGTGTGCAAACCTTTCTACTAGCTTAAGTCATTGTGACTGTAAAGAATAACCTATTTATCACAAAAAAAAAAATAAGCATCTGCAAGGCAGGTTCAGGTCCATTTAAATCGGTACAAAGAAAAACTTCATTATACGAATGTACCTAAAAAAAAAAAAAAACCTGCAAAGGAGTAATTCATGTGAAATCCTGACAGTCAATGATTCAGACATTAAGATGCAAATTTAATACTGGTTTGACGTTACGTACTCTGGCTGAACCTCTGGAATGCAGCCCTTACTTCAGTCTTGGTCCCGGGAGCACTGTGCACCTTGCAATTATTAGGAGAAGGAGGACAAGGGATGATGGTACTAGCGCTATATGGTAGGCCATCATCACAAAAAGTTCTGGGCTTTTTCGAAGAACGGATGTTATAAAGATTGCTGGATATTGTAGGTAGGATATACAAGTTCGTAGAGTCTGCAGGTACTTGGCCTATGTAGGAGTAGGGGCTGTGGAGCATGATATCGGAAGGCTTCTCCGCTTGCAATGTGGTCAGTTCAACTGTAGACTACAAATCCTTTCACTTCCTACAAGAGAATCCTTTCTCTGCCTACAAGAGAATCCTACACTCGCTAAACTTGAAGCTGACCCTCGATACACTTCTGATAACATCAGCACTTAGTTGCGTTGACTATCCAGCGACGTTCGCAGTTATGGCAGCCTTTTGCATGCACAGGCGTACGATATACTGTCACAACCAGTGGCTTGTAGAGACTTTCACATGATGCTCTCCTCACTCGCACGGGCACCGAAGTTGCCATTAAAACAATCTGCCGCACACCACAGTTTGTCCCACGTCATTCCCACCATGACGCGTTGGTGGCATAGGAAACTACGCTCGAAGTTGTGGCACTTCAACAAAAGGTTACGCTCAGCATATTCCCATTCTCCTCTGATCAGTCTCTTTGACGCATATGAGGTGATGTCGTGCTAGGGGAATGATTTTCCTTCGTGGGCGGTTGAGAGCGTTGGTATCCATGGCCAATGTTAGCTTTGAATGAGTCGGATGGTCCCCGACGCTGTCAATTGATTGTCATCCTCTGAAGACCAGGTGGGCCCTGGCAATGTCGTGCACATGCTCTAGGCTTGCTGTGTGGATTTGCACATATTCCTGTTGGGGAAGCCTTCCCCCCCCCCTGTCGGGGAGTAACCAAGATTGTCGTCGGGGAACAGCCGGAACTGAGTCCACACGACGACATAAAATTCGTTAAAATTTGGGGAGGAAAAGCTCGAAATAGTTTGCCGTTTTGCTTAAGTAGTCCTCATCACCTCCAAATTTAAGAGGAGCCGTAGTTAATGCAGAAACGTTAACTAAATATGTACAAAACAAAAGTTGTTAAGGATTCTAATTAAGTTTTCGTCATTTGAATTCGTGATAAGGATTCTAAGTTTTCGTCATTTGAATTCGTGATACCAATGAACTGAGCAAAAATCGTGTACAGTAAGTGGCTAAACTGAAAATTGATTTGCTGCGTTAGACCGTTAACTCCATGATTTGACAGGCATCTTAGTTATGAGACACGTTTGGGATGCCAATGTCTTACCAGTTATTTCTAAAAGGAGAAGGCCCGATTTTAAAAGCCCAACGCACAACACGAATGACGGCCAACTGTGTGTTCTTGCTATGGTTAAATATTTTTCAAACCTAAATTATTCAGTGTTAGTAAACGTTAATTTAATATTATTTAAAAAAAAAATAAATTCATCAGTTAATTTAATTTGTAAATAAAATGTGTAAAAAAAAAAACCAGAATTTTGGTCACAATTAGGTTTCTACGACCTCTCATGCTAAAGAATGTTTACGGAAAACATCCGACATTTGCTTAACAATGTGTTGCAAACGTGTCTCGGAAAGCCCAAAATAGGTCCTCAAATAGCATAAAATGCTTCAGCTTCCGGGGCTCTGCCCCGGACCCCGCTGGGGGAGCATACAGCGCTCTCCCACACCCCCTAGCTGGTTTTGGTGGGCCCATGCTAAAGTAGTACAAATATTTTTAAAAAATGCTCGTTTTCTTTGCCGGGGAATCATTGCCCCCCTATCTGGAATTGGCTGGCGCCACTACTGCATCTACCAACTTGTTGTCCAAGGTGTGGACTACAAACTTCACTCATTATTTCTCGCTTATGACTTTACTCAGAACATTGTTGACTCTTAGAACAGTGGGATCTGTCATTGTGTATTACGTACTTCAATTTATGAAAACTGTATTGTTAAGGAAGTAGGAAAGTATCAACAATACAGTTTTCATAAATTGCAGTACGTAATCACACATTGTCATTAAAGAAGGGTAAGAATAAGCGATGGTATTATTAGCGGTGCACACAATCAGAAAGTTTACTTAAGACACTAAGATACTAGGTCATTTCTTGATAAATAAGTAAAAGTCTCGCGCCGCATTTTAGCAGCAAAATATGTGTAGGCGCTCAAGAGGAAAGGGGCAATATTAAGGTAACCATAGGGGTTCAGGAAAGTACCTTTCCTCACTCCCTCATACACATTTTTTTGCGTAATAGGTGGTGTGGTTTATAGATGCGATTGACATAACGACTAGAAGAGCAAAAACCTGTGGTTGTAAAGCCTGTGAATTGACAGATTCAACTGGAGTGGAAAAAAGTTATTAATGCGTTTTCTTGCTCCTTTTTACAAGGTAGAAAAAGTAGTCTTAAGCTCAACAAGTGGTTTAAAAAGGGGACAATAACACATGATATTAGGAGGACGGTTATTGGCTCAGAGACCGTTCGGTAGAAATATGATTTGAACGCTTAATATGTATAGTTGGAGCAAAGCTACACTATGATGATCTAATCTTAGACTTCCTATCATGTGAAAACCACAAGGACTACCCAAACCAAAATTTGCATCCAGTAGCAAGGGTGTCTGGACAATGTTTATCAAAAGAAAAATCCGGTATCGGCTATGGGGTTGAGGAACCATCAGGGTGACAAAATGGGCCAAGAGCCAAAATCCAAACCACAGCGAGGCCGTTCATAATTGTTAAAGGCAACTGATTGTTGATGATAAAGAGGTCACTAGCAGGCACGTGTTTGTTAACTGTATATTTTGTAAGGCTGGGCTGATTCCGATTCACCAAGCATCGCGTAATTCCTTACCGACATTTGCAATATTGGTAGAAACCGGGAACTGTAGATAAAATCCAGATAGATCAGTAATAAATTACAAAGCAAATTTTTTTTATTTTGCTGGGAGATTTGGTCCAGCTACCCTGGCAGTCTTTCCCTGGTTGAATGTTATCACTACTTTCGAAGGCCGACCTATTTGACCAAACAGCAAAGAAAGCGGAGCCCGCTCCATTGTGTCGACAGTGGAAGTGATGACGGCCCTAGTAGTTTACAGAAGTACGAGGGTCAAGGATAGGCGTGGTTTATGGCTTGTATAGTTTTAAGGGGTTCTTCCCCTCAGACGGGGAGTAAGAGGGAGGAACCGTAAAAATTAGGTAAGAAGAGATTAGTTCCCTTCTTATCAAGAGGAACTTTAATAAACTCTTACTTGGTACCTAAAAACGAAGTTAGTAATTGTCAAAATGTTATAAATTTAGTCGCATATTTTATAGATTTTTTTAAGGGGGAGTCGCGAGGAACACTATGTCCCCAAACATCCGGAAATTTGGGGGGAAAATAATTCGGGAAGTTAACCAAATTCAGCGTCTAGGTTACACAATCTTCTCGAGAATCTGCAGCCTGAGGGGCCTGGTGGAAGTTGAGCACTCCCAGAAATGCTAGAAACAGAGGAAGTTGACCATGTCGTCCCATCCTGGAGGACAGAGCAGCCAGGCGGAGTGGTGTTGGGGCTAAGGGAGTATTCTGGTGATAAAGGTGCAACAGTACGTGCTCTGTCGGAACTATCTGAGATACGGTTGAGGGTAAAATGTTCTTCTTGAGAATTGGATTGGGGGTGGGGGGAGTATAGGTGGGATCAGGTACATAGAAGGGGAACAAGTCGGAGGACCCCGGAGTAGTGGAATCAGGAGATGGTAAAGGGGAAGTAGTTTGGGTGAGGTGGATGAGAGTAGTAGCGTCATTAGTTGAATCACTGCTTGATTGGAGGCTGGTGGTTGTATTATCTCTACGTTCCCCTGGTCCCTCTCCAAATGCAGGGCCGTAGGTTTAGCCCTCGCAAGGCGGGGGGGGGGGGGGGAGGGGGGCCGCTCAAAAGGGGCCCCAAATTTCCGAACTTATAGAAGAAAAATTTAAGTTTTTAATTGCCATTTTCCAAACGGTTAGACGCTCGAGCTGTTAGCCCGAACCAAACAGACAAGTGGCCTGACCCACTCAAAACCTACATGTAGTCATTCATTTGCCAGTAGTTATTTTAGCAGTACGCATTAAAAAAAAAATGCCCACCCCATTCTCTTCTCTTCAAAACGAAGCGGTCTACTCTCTTTCATTATACCGGCTAACCAAGCTGACTGCAGCGCAAGCAGGTTCCTCTAACGAGTCATCGCAGCGTTACCCCACATAAGCTGGCCAGTAAAACTAAAAAAAAATAACAATTCGTGTCCTTAGTTCCTACGAACCATAACTAGCAACATGAAGAATAACAGAAAAGAAAATAAGGAAATTGTTGTTTGTGTCGAACAATGATTAACAACTTTGAGCCAATCGTGTCGGACGACTTCTACCTAACAGAGGTGGCATCATTTCTGTTGAAACTCTACACAGGGATGGTCGGCTAACTAAACTGCAGTTGTGGAGTGCTTGTAGTAAGATGAAACTGAAGGTTTTTTTTTTTGTTGTATTTCATGCAATTCAAATTTCCAATTTACGCATTAGTCCTTTGATTTATAATGTATGTGTATTTGTGTGGTGGGGGTGGGGGAAACTCGAATTTATAGTAATGCAAGGCCAAGCAAAAATTTAAGTTTACTGTACCCTCTCCCAAGGAAATAAAACAAAATTTAAATACTGGGCAAAAATGTTAAAATTTTCATTGTGTACGCTAATTCATGAAAAATGGTAGTAATGTGCCCACAACAAATATGTGGTACCGTTACCGCACCGAAAAATTTTGAATTCACCCCGCAATAACAGGGCCCCCAGAGTTTTTCTCGCACGGGGGCCCCAGAATTCTCAGCTACGGTACTGTCCAAATGGAATCATGGTGGAATAGCTCATGAGGTGTTTAATAGGGAAGAAGTATTTCCATCCGTTACTCTCTTCAACATATCTAATATTCGTATGATTATGTTACGTACTGCAGTCCACTCCTCCCCTCCAATCTATGGGCCTGATTTGAAACTTTATTTTTACTCAATCAGTTTTTTGAATGAGCAAGTCTTTCCAACTTGTTATTGTTAGAAGCAAAAGGGCTACCACAACCACCATTTTGATTAGGCCTTGTTGTTTCCGTCCTGGACTATATTCCTGCTGAAGGAGCCTATTCTCCTGTATGGAGGTCCTTCCCAATTCAACATATCTGAAGATATGGTAAATATGCCAAGTTGTGCTTTTTTATGTGAAAATTCGGCCATTAGATGACTGAGACTTGGATTGATCCTCGTTCCCAACCACATTCTGTAAAGGAAAGCATAGTCAACGCCTTGTCTGCCCTGTGAGAAGCAATAAACCCCTGGAAATCCATCGCAATCCGACTTTTACCGAATTCACCAAGATTTATGTTCAAACCCAAGAACTCTTTCATACCTGTGGCATGAAGTGGCTCAACTCGATCACATAACAAGCCCTCAACCAACATGTCGGGATTAGGGGAAGATCGTGTGGACGGATCAGCTCAGGCCGCCCTTTTTGAGGTATTGGGATCGCCCCTTGCACGCTCTGCTTCCTACATTGCAACAAATTTAGCAGGATACAGTAGTTATTTAAATAATAGGAGTGGCAGTGATAAAACTGCTAATTTAAACTGGAATGGGTGTTATGTGTCCTTAGCACTCCGGGAACAGAAACCGGGAGCGTGAACAGCCCCTTCTCCGCTTTAAAGGTCTGTAATTTTCCATGAATTATATGTTACGTACTCCATACGTAAGGGAAATGTCTTAAAATGACCTCATATAATTTAAATGCACGAAAAGCTTATATGAACCCAAAAAAAAATTGTTCCCTCCCCAACAAAAAAATATGCTCAGTAGCACTGGGGTCAGTTCCTGGACCGCTCCTGTCTCTTTTATTAGGAAAAAATGAACACGAAGCGGCTCGCTTCATCGGCTCCTGCTTATATACATAAATGATCTTCTATTGGTTTCTGATTTATTGAAATTCATCTTATTTGCTGATGATACCACGCTATATCTTGCAGGACAGAAGTTGTCTGATGTCATAAGGGCTATAAATGCTGAGCTCCAAAAGCTAGTAGTTTGGCTCAACTCGGACTGTCTCTAAACTTGCAAAAAACTAATTTTATTATCTTCCGTCCCAGACAAAAGCCATGTTCTAGAGACGCACTACTGGTTATTATTGGAAATGAGATTACTGAGGTGCCCTCAATTAGATTCCTGGGTCTCTATATTGACAGAAACCTCACATGGGATGATCATGTTGGTACTATTGCTCAGAAAATATCTCGCAGCGCCGGAATATTTCATAAATTATCACCTGTGCTTTCATCCTCCTCTTTAAAATTACTGTACTACAGTCTTGTCTATCCATACTTAAATTACTGTGTTCTTCCTTGGATGAACACTAGCAAAACCAATCAAGGGCGTCTCATTAAACTCCAGAAGAAGGTTGTACGTTCTATTTGTCACCGTTCATCCAGGGAGCATTCACTGACATTGTTCAAACAACTACATATTTTACCTTTTCCGGATTTCGTTTCCTTCAGAACCTCCTGTCTTTATGCTTTTAAGTAGGAAAGCAATAGTATTGGTCGTCGTTTGGCTGTCCGTAACTCCTTTGTCCATTCTCACTCCACTAGACTGCATGGTCAACTTCATTATGAATTCCATCGCACTGTAAACGTGAAGTAAACGATCATTGAAAGGCAGGATTACTCCAATCTGGAATCAGATTTCTACAAATATTAAATCTACCACCACTCTTCACTCTTTTCAGAAAGAACTTTTTGTATACACCTTGCAAAACGCATCCACTGTAATTCCGTAGAGAATCATCAAAATTTAACTAAATTATAAACTTTCCATCTTTTTCTTTGTCCTAGTTTTTTCTGTTTGTGCTTTTCGTCCTGTTTGTCCCCACCTTGTCCCTGTCATGTTTCCATACATCCTCGTCATGTTTCGTTTTTTTTTTTTGTCATATGGTTACGTCTTTAGTCTTTACTGTATGGGTATTGCTTCAACCTGCACTGACTTTATTTGACTAATTTGTTGTCATTAGGGGTTTTCCTTTGGCGTAAAAAAGACCTCGGTCTTATCATAAGATCTTGTCTCGTGTGTAAATATACTGCACAATAAAAGCCATTTCTGATTCTGATTCTAGCATGTCATGGCATCAGGATCGAGAAAATAGGGGGTAGGGTGATGCGATCCCCAACCCCTACCAAACCAAAGTCAAAGTTGGGAAAATGAATCTCTGTCGGTTGGACGAACTACTACAAATAGCACCCGCCCCCCTTCCCCCTAAAAAAAATGTCTGAAAGGCCGTCCGCCCCATCCTCGCCCCAACTCCTGGATCTGTGCCCAGGAGTATCATAGGAATGGCCAGCCAGTGCTTAGTTAGAAATTCGGACCTAGCACGTGGGTGCCATTCACTTTGGGTCGACCAATGGTCTCTTAAAGGATGACACCAGTGCTGCTACATCATTCCAGGACTTCGACATCGTGGGTGTCAGCTGTGCCTTCCTCCATATCCTATACTGTAGCTTTCTGACGCCAGCGTTAGCCATGGCGCCATACCCTATACTACCCTTTTCGCAACGATAACACCTGCCAATTGCTTTTCCAATGTCTCATCCGACCATGACATGCAACCACGACGGCAAATTAACTCCATCATCCAAAATTGGGATCGATATAGCAGCTAAGGGAGTGGCAATATTAAAATCGGAGTCAATGGCGAGGTTTTAGAGATGGGCAAGGAAAGCGATTGGCATTCACTTTATTCATAAGAACTTCGGAAAGTTTGGTTGGGGGGGTTTTTGTAGTGGAACCAGAGGTAAAACATTTGAATCAGTATCAACTGATTGTGACCTGGGCCTAACTTTATTCTCTAAATTAGAAGTGTTGCCCTGAGGGTGAGGAGTCAAGGGTTTTTGTGATGGCAGCGAGGGTGTGTCCTTAATTTCGTTTTTGGTGATGGCGCGCGACTTTGCCTCCTGCGAGCAAGCGCCATCTGGCGGCAGTTTCTGTAACCTCGCCGCATTAAGGCCAAACCGCTGTCTCTATGTGTCTAAAGGAGACAATGGCCAAACCAGTATGGCAAGCCATTCCGTCTTTTATTACAGAAATCTTCAATTCAATTGCAGATATATTTAAATGAATTGCAGTTATCTTTAATTGAATTAAAGATATCTGTAATTCTATAATAAAAGACGGAATGGTTTGCCATTATTACAGTGTGTGTTTGACGGGAAAAAATGATAAATAAATAAACAAAAGAAATAGAGGGGAGGTACACGCCCCTGAGTAGTGAAGGGAGTGGCTGGAATGCCCCCCCCCCCCCCCTTCCTCAAGGCGGCCATCCCAAAGCGGTCTTTTGTTGAGCGAAACTATAATGCCGACAATTGACAGTATTTTGAACTTTTATCTGACTTGCAGTGCGCAATTTGTTCAAAATAAAAGGAAATAATTCCCACTATTTAAAATTGTTATACAAAAGAAGGAAAAACGACGAATTATTACACAGGGTTTATTTTATTCCTATTTTTTAAGAAAATGTTTCTTTTGTTTGTGTGTGTGCGAACCTTAGGCGTACGCGGGCATCTGCTCTTGTGGTTTCAGGTTCGTTTTTTGCCAATTATTTCTTTTTAAGCCTGGACTGAAATAAACTCAATTCCATCTCGCTAAGATCCCCCCTTCCTCATCCTTAGTCGCTGGAGAATGATGAATGAATGAAAGGCTTTATTGCACAACAAATATACAAACAGCTACGAGTAAAAATGCTAAGACCAAGGTCTTTTTAGAAGCCACAATTTTAACAAGTTAAAAACAAGTTAAAACAAACAAAGTACAGTTTAGATTAAAAAAACCTGTATACAAGGTGAAATAAATAACTATTATAAACAATTTGTCTTTATAAAAATGACGACAAGAGAGTAGAGGGGGTGGGGCGGATGTGTTAGTAGAGGAGAGAAAGGTTTTCCACATGATGGTTGAATAACTTTTTGCGGAAAGTCATAAGGCTGATATATGCTCTAATTTCATTTGGAATCATGTTTCAAAAGTGGCTCATTTGCCCCTTCGAGGAGTTTTTGCATTTCGATGTCATTCGTTATCGACAGGTCACTGACAAGCGAATGCTGGCTTTTATCTCACGACCGGCCCAAATTAAAAAAGAAAAAAATGGGATTCAAAACGGGCTGCGAAGATTCAACTAGGGATGGCAAAGGTCTCATTAATAATAAATAAATAAATTTCCCATATGAACATGGGCGGTCTGCGGAAGGGTGTTGAGCCACTAATACCGAGCCGAGTTTTTAACTAGGTTGTAAACTGTCGCTTCAAGAAATTTTGGAGATTTTCCTTCTTTGGCCTGGTTGACAGTTGTTGCCTTAAGGGCGTTCCAAATTTTCACAACCCTAACCGAGAAAAGTTTAGACGAGTAGATTGTACGTGCAGTCTGGGCTACAAGCTTCCAACTATGGCCGCGCGTGACCATATTACCCTGAATAGGTTCGAAAAAGGGTAGGTCCACTTTTAACATTCCATGCATTATTTTATAAGTGAGGACTAGGTCAAATTAAATTCGTCGTAGCTCGAGAGATTCAAGCCCACTCTGAGTCAGATGCTCACAATATGTTAAATCCCTCAGGCCATAGAGGCACTTCGTGAATCTACGTTGTCTTCAATCAAGTTGATGTCGCCCAATAAGTTTGGAGACCAAACAGGGGTAGCATATTCAAGCAAAGGTCTCACAAACACCTTGAAAGCCAAAATCTTAGTATAATTACTGCCGGACGTAAAGCATTTAAGTCCTTAGGAGTCCTGAAAAGCAAACTTATTTTCCGCAATTTAATGACTTTGAAATGTTTAAAGCCAAATTTTTAGAACTTTTTCAATTGCAATAAAAGCCTTGTTTGCCCTCTGCTAAATTTCGCACTTAACTTGTGGTCTGGGGGGGGGGGGGGGGCTTGTCCCCCTTAGCCCCCTCTCCCCTACTTAAGCTATAGGTATAGTATACCTGATTCACTTTTGCACAAAGATTCAGCTTTAGGGTGTATTAACGCAGCGACTCGACGTTGTATTCTCGCAGCTAGGAGCTAGAAATTATCTGAAATTTCAACATGGCGGCGGATTTAGCTCTGCCAGCTCGCAACGAAACGAGCCAATAACTGAGTTTAGAAGCAATTCGGAAAATTGTTCCGTCAGGAGGAATGCTTTATTTTATTGTCACAGATTATAAGACTGCAATCATTCACTCCAACGACGTCGAATTTAGCTAATCCAGGTAGCGTTGTTACCATGGCAACGATACCTTTGCCATCGCGAGTAGATTCTCGCTGCGAGAATGCAAAGGCGAGTCGTTGCGTAAACGCGGCCTTAGGGACTGTTCATCATTTATACACCGGGGGGAAGAAGCGGCGAAAATAAGGGGGGGGGGGTCATGAAAACTTTTATAGGGAGAGGGAGGACTAAACTTTTTTTTAAAGGTGCTATCAGGAGGGGGGGGGGGGAACTGCGAGAGAGTAAGTGCACCGCAAGTTATAGAATGTTAATGTAATAAATTTATTTAGCTCAGCACCAAAATTAGGTGTCAGGAATTTTTTTTATATTAATGATGACAATCCACCAGCCCACCCCCCTTGGGAAATAATGAACGGTCCCTTACTACATACAAATAATTTCACGATAATTTTCTTATGTTGTGCCGATGTAGTAATTTCATATATATATTTTATCAGGATGTCATCGTTGATCTTGGCAGGCGACATTCTAGCGTGTGTCTTGATGACAGTAATTCCAGTTTTTCTGGTTTTTAGTCGACATTACTGCACATGGTATAAAGAGGTACACGGATTACAAACAAACGCGTCAAGTGTGCCGTAAAATAAGGGTTATATTATTAAAGTTTCACTTTACTTGTTAAAATGTACACGGATAAAAGTTGATGATTTTTAATTTAAATAATCAAATATACAATTCAGAAAATTGCATCTGTTTAAGTGCTGTTGTGCTTTAAGAACATTTGTTATTCGTAAAGCACAATTTTCTCAGTAGTATATCTGGTTACTTAAATAAAAAATCATCAATTTTAACAACATGTTAACAACTAAACTGAAACTTCAATCAAAGTATAACCCGTATTTTATGGCAAACTTGACGCTTTTGTTTGTAATAGTAAAAGTTTTGGCGTACACTGCAGTAAAGTAGCACTATGTCCCTGTTCTCTGGCCATTTGCTGACCTTAAACTAACAAATGCCTGTAAAAAAAAATTACGCTTTTATCTGTGATAAACTGCGTACAAAGTGGCAAATTAATTTTATATACTGGTAGTGTTGAGAACAGTAACGCCGCAAGCAAAACTTGGCTTTTGCGAAAATTCCGAAAAATTCGATGCGTTACTCTCGATGTAAGTGCTTATTGGAAATTGTACCCGCGAAACAGACTACAAATAATGCGGATCTGTCATTATATAATTTTTGCTTTTAATTAGCAATAAATAAAGGTTCAATTTAGCTCCGAAACCAGGGAAAACAGGTACGTTTCTGTGTTCACGAGTAGTGGTGTCGAGAGTGCGGTTAGGAATGCTGGACTCAGTTTAGTTCGCACCCTAAAATGTGAAATAAATATTTTTCATAACTAAACTAACGTGTCGACTTAAGCTAGCGTTAATAGGTTTCAACTTTAACCCTTTATTCTTGCGTGTATTTTTTTACTGCGTGAAAATTACGTCTTGCTCCGATTTTAAAGGCGGTTAGTCTGGTTTTGAGTTGCTCTAACTATTCTTAATACGCCAGTAGATAGGGCCACTCAATACCAGAATTCGGTAAATCAGATTATTAAAAAGACCTACTAACCAACTGTTAAGGCAAATTACGTACAGTTTATAGTGGTTTACTTGAATACATTTCGTTGTTTTTGATTGGAGGCCAGTCGTTAAAACGACTTCTGTTTTCCAATGGAGCTAATTAGTAAACGACCAACCCACGAAGAGCGTCCGCTCTCGAGTCAAATGAACGCGGGAATTTAAAACCTGTATAATTTGTTAACTCAATGGTTAAAACTCGTAGAAATGGCGAAACGATCTCCGCCAAGAGAGTGGAGGTTTTTTTTTAAGTTTATCGTCTTTCGGCTAAATAGTATACCTCAAAATTTTAGTTTGTGACCTATAGAATGGGATCAACCAGGTGTGAAACGTACATCTGTAAAAAATATCTCCACGTACGTGGCTAGAAGATCAGGTAAGGGTAGACCATTATACATACATGTTTTAATAATTTTAATAGTGTATAGTGTTGGTAGAAGCCAGTAGTTCAAGGAGTAGTAATTATGAAAATGTATGCCATAATGCCAGTGTCGTGCACGATTTTTATTACAGAGTTCGTTTGCGCACGACAATTTTCATTAAATGGACAGGAGGAAGATTTGATTTGATTTGTTCGAAGGCCCCGCCAGGGCCTCTACAAAAACATTTGGGGCCTGTGACTGACTAGAAAGGCAGTCCTTCCCCGAATGAAATCTGGAAAAAAAATGTGCACTATGTAAAATATTCGTTGGCCACATTGTGCTCAATGAGTTGGGTCATTCATTAATCTTAGCAGATTACGTTTGGAGGCTTCCTCGCTTAACAAGCTGACAAGCTTGCACTGCAGTGCTCCTGCTCCGTGCTCGCTGCACAGTTTAGTTTGTCAGGAGTATAAAAAAATTCACAGAACACACAAATCGAATATGTTGTTCATAGCCTTCATAACTTATAATTAGGGGGGGAGGGGGGGGTATTTAAGGCCATGCGGGTCCCCTGAGTGACCGGGCCTGGGTACCGTGGCTCCACCTGAATTCCCCCCCCCCCCCCCCCTTTGTGGGGGCCCTGGA
Organism: Lithobius niger; assembly: GCA_023313725.1. Classification (NCBI taxonomy): domain Eukaryota; kingdom Metazoa; phylum Arthropoda; class Chilopoda; order Lithobiomorpha; family Lithobiidae; genus Lithobius; species Lithobius niger. The sequence continues at coordinate 14,360 of JAHWFP010041224.1, forward strand.
GGAAGAGGCGGAGAGCCCGTCAATGATGTCAAAATGTTACAAAGCTGCAACATTTAAAGTGGCACTATCACCGATTGAAAGCAGACGAATTCTGACAACATCTAGCGCTGTGTAGTACCATCTAGCACTTGCTTGCACCAAGCGAAGGAATGCATAACGGCATTTCTTTTAACGAAACAAACAAGCCACGACATCCTTAATTATTGAGTGAAAATTTGGTTCATCCTCGTGCACTTACGAGCAAGCTATAAAGGTTAACAATATCAATGTCGCTAGATGGCGCCACGGTATTTTCGTTCGTAATTCAATCGGTGATAGTGCCACTTTAACAATGGTGCAACAAGAGGTGTGGCCGCACAAGATTGGATTAGAGCTCGCTCGAACAAGATGCAACTACTACTATTCCAAGGTCTTTGGGTTGGACACTTGGAAAATCACATTGTCGTTGGATCTTGTTTATTTATTTACTAGCGGAGTCGCTCGCTTCGCTCGCTCATTCTGCGTCGTCTCGCTCCCCTTTCCCTCCCCCTTCGT
>JAHWFP010041226.1:0-12635 GCA_023313725.1 Lithobius niger
CTTCGAATTATTAAGCGGTGCGATTAACTTGGCGAATGTTTTGGTGTGTTGATATCACTCCTTTGAAGGGCCGAACCATTCGAAACTTGGCGGTCCCTTTTACCAGTTTTGGTTTTTGCTATGATTCCATCCACAGTCAGCACAGTTTTCCAACAGTGCCATTTGAAGACAACCGTGGCAGAAAAACTGGATATAATCAAGTCAAGCAAGGGGAAACACATGATTGAGAGGCAAGGATATGTCTTCACTTTTCAAAAAGATGGCGCCGTCCAAAAATTCGGTTTGTAATCGGTACCACGCCAAAATATCCTGTTCTTTTGCTAACAATTCAGAAATGGGAAAATATAGCCATCCGTTTGACCTAATTTCTCGTAATGCGAAAATCGTACAGGCCAGAGTACGTGAAAATACCATTATGAAAACAAAACAACGTGCTCAGATTATTACTGAAAATCTACCAATTTTATGCTGGAAACATTCCTCCACCAAACAAGAAATACTTAGCTTTCACTGCAAAATTGCAGTACATTGTTAGAAATTATGGCGACACTGAACATCAAACAATAGAATATTTGAGAAAGCTGGCGTACTACATCCAGAACTACATTTTTTTTTTTTTTAAATATAATGGTTAATTCGCCAAAATGTGGAAAAGTCATAGGGAAGGGCTAGCCAACTAACATCCCGCCTGGAATAGAGACATTATGATAAAAACAAAAAATAATTACAAGTAAAAAGTAACAAAGAAAGCGATCTCGAGATTTTTTTAATTTAAAAAAAAAAAAAAACTTTGCGTTGTGACTGGAACAATGCAATGAACTTAAGCAAGTGCAACAACATTACCGATCCTGTTAAAAACGCCCTAGGAGGCCGGTAAGGTCGAAATTTTTTGCCATTGGCTGGAACAATTTGAGAGAAGGAGCTTTTACAGGAGCACTCGGCAAACTATTCCACAGTAGGGCCACACGGTTACTGCAAAAAAAAATTTACGACCGTCCAGATGAGTTCGATTAATTGAGTCGTGCTTTAAGGTAAAGAAATTAGCCACTTCTATGTCGGTTTTTCCATAGAAAAATAGAATACGTCATGGCTAAATCAATGTATAAATTCCTTAATTCTAGTGAGTTTAAGTGTATTTTAGACAATCTGTCTTTGTAACAAAAGGTTCTCAGACCAGGAAGTTTTTTAGTAAATTGCCGTTGCAGCCACTCAATTATGTCCATCTTTTAATAAATGTGCGGACCAAACAGGGGAGGCATATTCCAAGATAAGGCGGATGTATGCCTTGAACGCCCAAACTAAGTTTGTGATGTGACCAGACCAGACGTGAAGCAACGTTTAATCATCGCCTGATGTAGATTGGCTGTGTAAAGGCGGACGCTTCGACGGCATAGGTGCTTGAAACACCCCCTACATCATTGGTTGACGAGTACTTCTTAGCCTCATAGTTTTGATGGTTATTACGACTTTTTACGTTAATAAACACAGCATGGGCTACAGTCCCGGCATGGGGAATGAAGCGTCGGTGTCCTAACTATAAGCCTAACTTTAATGCTACCGGTAATTTCACTGCCACCAACGGTGGAAAATATTTAACTGTTTATCCGAAGTATAAACCTAAGATGGGCTGCATAATATTTTACACTTAAAACAATTAATTCACTAGGGAACGAACCTGAAGTTTAAACAAGAACAATTATTTTAGTTCTCAAATGCACTTAAATTTCGATTAAGAAAAGACGTTTTTTTCTTGGGTTTTTCCAAGAATACCCAGCAAGCTGAACTGCGTCCACTAAAAATTGCAACTATCCGTGACAATTATCTTTCACAAAGATCAAATCGTCCCACAGTTATTTTTCCCTGAACCCACGAGAATCAAACCGTCCCTTTGTTTACATTTACGTCATTTTAAAATTAACAAAGTTAGAAACTGGCTTTTAGAAAGAGGGCCACTCTTACGTTATGGAAGGCAGGAGGCCAGAAATGCTGATGGCTCGCCAACCATAATTTCTACAAGCCAGAAGTTAGTTAAGTTTAAACTATAAATTTAGAATTGGGGGGTTCTAAAGACAAACTTTCAAAGCTTAACTAATGATATACGAACCACTACCATTTTGCCCGGCATGGCAACCACGGACGTGACACCTCCACTCCCAACCGGCGTGATCCTTCTAGCTTGTGAGATCTGTGAGCTCTACTGACTGAGCTGTAGAGGGAGGGCAACTGGGGCTTTCTTTGTTTGCCAAACATATTAACCTAATAATTTAGCATTACATTGTCCTCAATTAATGTCCCCCTGGGGGTTTTAAAGTTGTATGTAGCCGCCTGCTTTCATGACCCACTGCGCATGCGCAGCCCTCTCTATATAAGTAAGCACATAGTAGGTCTCGGCAATTAATTTTCCTCCAGAGGCTCCTACGCGTCACCTCGTCTCACGCCTTTCGTGAATCTCCTTACGTTAGAAGCCACCCTTTCGGTCATCAAGGTTGCTGTGCTCTCTCCCGCTGCTACTCCGTCCGTCCGCAACCACTGCTGCACACCCGGCTTAGTCCGGGATGTTCATGTCGCCAACGACGAAGAGGATTCAACGTCACTCTTTCGGCCATCTCGGATGCTGTGCTCTCTCCTGCTGCTACTCCGACCGTCCGCGGCGACTGCTGCACCCGGCTTACACCGAGACGTTCATGTCGTCGACGTCGAAGACGTTTCTCCATTGCCAACAATTTGGACGTTTGGTTTTCGCTCATCTCCTTGCGATGGAAGCTGGCCTTTCCGTCATCGCTCCAGCCACGGATACTGTGCTCTCTCCTGCTGCATCCGTCCACGACGACCGCTGTGCACCCGGCTCACGACTGGGACGTTCATGTCATCAACGACGCAGACGTTTTTCCCCATTACCAGAAATTTGGATTTTTGCCTTTCGGTCATCTCCTTGCAATGGAAGCTGCGCTTTCGGTCATCACCCCAGCCACGGATGCTGCGCTCTCTCCTGCTGCTACTCCAACCGTCCACAACGACCGCTACGCGCCCGGCTTAGACCGGGACGTTCGTGTCGTCAATGACTCAGACGTCTCCCCATTACGAGAAATATGGATTTTTGTCTGTCTTCCTTGCGATGGAAGCTGCCCTTTCGGTCATCACCCCAGCCACATATGCTGTGCTCTCTCGTACATTCCGATTGCCACACGCCCAGTTTAAACACGAAGAGGCACCAAATCAAAAATGAAGACGGTTCCCCGTTGCAAAAGGCCAACACGCATGTTTGGGTTGCGTCTACTGTGAGTCATGAAAGGCGTAAACGCCTTTCGCGAATCTCTGACTCCGCCACCAAGAAGCGCAAGCATTCTGACTTCCTTTTGGCCAACACCAATTCCCGCCACGTCGCAGCAAGCCCAGATCACACAAATGCCTGCCACAAAATACGTTCATTTACCGGACGACAATGATCCGTCTGATTCTCTTTGCGGTTTCGATTGTATCCAACAACGATTGAAGTTGCTACCGAGCTTTAGTAACACGATCTCATATCGATAAAGTTTTCGACAGTTTTCTCACCATGCTGCTGCTTGTCTCATTCGTGGCTAACAACCACGTTTTGAATGGAAATTCAAGGTTGGATGCCACCCGCATTTCTTGCTTCTTTTCTCGCCCGTGGCTGTCCCCACGTCTTAAACGTAAGTCGTCTGTTAATGTTCACACTAGTGCTCGTCTCATGTGTGACTAAAAACCCACGCTTTGAGTGATGACTCAAGTTGGAAGCCATTTACACCCCCTGCCGCTTGTATCGACTGTAGCTCACCCCACGTAACGAGTGGAAATCAATTCAACAGTTACTAATCTACTATCCACCGCTGCACGTCTCACTCGTGGCTAAATCCCACGTTTTGAGTGAAAATCCAAGACAGACGCCATCTACACCTCTTGCTGCTTGTCTCGACCGTGGCTGACCCTACATCTCCTCAAGCCAACTGTTGCTGTCAACTGCAGCTCGTCTCACTCGTGGTTAAATTCACGTTTTTAGTGAAGTACCAAGACGGAAGTCGTTTACACCTCTTGCTGCTTGTCTCATCTGGGCCATGTCTCAAGCAAAAATTTTACCAACTGTCACTCTCATCTGCCACGTCTCACTTGTGACTAAATCCTCAGTTTTGGGTGAGGATCCAAGATGAAGACGTCTACTTCTCTTACTGCTTGTCTCGTCCGTGGCTGACCCTACATCTCGAGCAGAATCAAGTGAACTGTTGCCGTCCCCATGTTTCGAACGAATATCAAGACAACAGTCGCTGCCCACTGCTGCTCGTCTCATTCGGGGCTAGAACCCACGTTTTGCGTAATCCAAGACGGAAGACGTTTGCACCTCTTGCTGCTTGTCTCGACCATGGTTAACCCCACAACGCCAATAAAAACAAGACAACAGCTGCTGTCTTCACTCATGTTCGTCTCATTCGTGGTTAGAATCCACATTTTGAGTGAAGAATCAAGACAGGACTGTCTCCACCTTTCGCTGCTTATCTCGATCATGACTGACCTCACGTCTCGAGTAAAGTCTAGACAACAGTTGCCATCCACTCTAATTCTAGACTATCCGTGGTTTAAAAAAATCCACGCCTTAGAATGAAGAGTCAAGCCTGATGACGTCTTCACCTCTTGACCCTTTGTCTCGGACGTGGCTTACCCCACGTATTGTGCGGAAATCATAACATCTGTAGCAACCACACCGGTGCTTGTCTCAATCCTGGCTAAACCCCATGTTCCAAGTGAATAGTCAAAACGGATGATGGTCTATCCTCCTACAGAATCTCGTCTATGGGTGACCCCACTTCTCGGGTAAAGATTAAGACGACCATGGCTGTCTACACCAACGCTCGCCTCATTCGTGTTTTCAACCCACTAATTGAGTGGAGTTCTCAAGACAGACAACGTTTTCATCTCAGGCCAATCATCTCGACCGTGACCAACTCCGCACCACGAATGAAAACCCAAACGACTGTGGCAATCCACAATGATTCTCGTCTCGATCGTGGCTAACCCCACGTCTCGAGTGAAAATAAAGAACCGTATCTTTCAACATCAAGACTTATCTCACTCGTGGCCATAACAAAAAAAAAGTTTACAGAAAAGCCTCAAGACGAACGTAGTTTCTCCTCTGACAGCTTGTCTTGAACGTGCTTAACCCAAATCCACAAACACTTCGAAAAGCCGAAGAAAGCTAAAGCCTCTTCCTTCTAACAGCTCCCCCTTGGCCGTCGCACCATGGTTCCCACACCTACTATTCTTCCTAGTCGACACTCCAAGAACCTTCCCTCTTCTTCCAGATCTTCTGTCTCAACAAAGGGCTCGAAACTTCACTCAAACCTTCCCAGTCTAAACCTTCATGCGTGGCTACTATCATCAAACTCCTGAAGAAGGCTGGAATTCATCAAGATTATGCCACCCGAATCGCTTCAAAAGCCACCACTGGCCCAACAAACAGAATGTCTGACAGCCACTGGTCCAAATGGTTTCATTGGTGTTTCACAAGGAAAATCAATCCATTCAGTCCCTCTCTACCCGAACTTTTAAGATTCTGCACTGACCTTTACAATATCAACAAACTCAAAAGCTCAACGATCCTTGTCTACCACTCAGCCCTAAACTCGGTATTCAAGACAACAGACAAGACCAACCTTCTCGATGATTACCGAATTTCTGATCACCCTGCATCCCTAATGGAAGCCCTTCGAACCCATGCAAGACAGCTCCCTTCACTTCTTTACCAGGAAACTGTCTCCCACGTTACACTCGCAACAAGTGCCCGCTGTTCCGAAATCCAAACCCTATCAGTAGACCCAGTCTACTGCATCTCTGGTCCAAAAGCAGGATTACGAGCCAAGACTCAGAAACCATTAACATTCCGCACGCCAAAGCCAACCTGAGCAGGAAAAAAGTATCAGCACACAAGGTCAGAGCGTTTTCCACAACATGGACACTCCACAACGCAATCCCATTAGAAAAAAATCCAAAAACTGCATCCTAGCGTCGCTCAATGACATTCACCTCCCACTACCTGAGGAACATGTCAAGAGAAGGAAAGGGACTACACCGGCTGGAACCAATCATCGCAGCCAGAACTGTGGTCAAACCCTGTTAAGCACTCAGAATGAAGCAGAAGCAAGCCATCGCAGATGGAGGCAAGCCATCCATAGAAGGAAGCAATTAATTGAGGACAATGTAATGCTAAATTATCAGGTTAAGTATGTTTTAGGCAAGAAAGAAACCATTTTTAGCCGGCCTGGCTGGGAGCCAGCAAAATGTTCATTTTGTGCTGAAGCTTCGGATTTTGGCAACCAAAGCGCGGACGCCGAGGAGAGCTACGGGGGTCTGATTGGTGGAGGGCCAGGAGAACAATGGAAAATTCGGTTTGACGAAGGGTTTTGGTGCAGGAGTAGGGACATGTAAAGATAGGCCGAATTGAGTTTTACTCATGAACTTTGGGAAAGGCCTTTACATTAAAATATTCCCAATGGATTGGATATTTACAGGAGTACTTTGTAAAATGACTCATGTTGTAGCTTAGTAGAGAGGCTTGTGTAATGAATAAAGCATTACTATTAAATTTAACAAGCTTTAACTGTAGACTGCAGTGTTACACACCACAACTAGGTTGGGGGGGGGGGGGGCGGAGTTTATTGCACAAACTGACGTTGGGATGGCATTGTGAACAGATCTTTTCAAGATATACTATTTTAATAGAAGGAAAAGCTAGTTGTTGCATTTGGATGGTCACAGTCGGAGTTTTGGCTGGAGATTTAAAGCAAAATATTTACACTAAATTCGTGTCGGTGATTGCCGATGTCGCATTGATTAGGACTAATGGTAGCGTTCTGGGGGCAAAAGATTATAAATAAATGTTATTAAATGAACAAGTAAACTAGTTTAGTTAATACTATATCGCATTAGTTTAGTTGGATGTTTAACATTTGAGTTAAAGGACAGTTTTGGATCTTAGTGGACATTTTTCATAGGATTTGATGCCAACCAATACAATACAAAATATCACGCTTAAAATGTCAGTATCCACATGTATATGAGGTTAAGTATCTCCTGAAACACAACTAAGCTAGGGTCTTTGGTCTTTTTGCCCTAAATAAAAGAATGAATATAAAATACAAAGATACAAGAAGTTTCAATAATGGCGGCCGGAAGTGATGAGCACTGCGGTTGTTTTTGGAGTGTTTTTCAAATGGTGATTGTGAAACTTCTAGAAGGAATTTCTGGATTCGGTTTTCCCCAGTTTGTAGCTGTTGTGTGTGGCTATTAAGGGGTTCCAAGTTTGGCCGATTTAGTCCATTATTGATGAAATGGTGGAGGTTACAAAACCGAGGTTTTTCTGTGTTTTGGTCACTCGATAAAAAATTTTTCGCCGTGAAAACGAATGTTTTTCGGCGGCCTGTTATTACAGCAGCCTTGGCAATGTAGCTGAAATGGAAGTAAAATTTTAAATTACGAGAAAGTCAGATACCAAGGTCTTTTATCAAAGGTTCCTGCTTCAATACCGAGCCGAGCAGGCAGTAATCCAGTCCCTGATTATTAGAACCAATATGCAGGGCTTTACACTTGGTGGCTGAAATTGGAAGCTGCCACCTCTCAGACCAGTAACCTACTTCATCTAGCGCATTTCTGAAAGCAGCGGTGTCATGGATATTTCTGACCCGGTTATGAAATTTCACGTCATTAGCTTACTTGTTCAGACAAAAAGGAAAAAGCTTGCAGTTAAGATCGTTAATGTATACAATAAAAAGCAAAAGCCAAGAATGGAACCCTTGTGGTACAACATACACTGCTCAGGACTGGCAAGACGTCTGGTACCGCCAACTGAGACTTGATGTGTACAGTTGGTAAGAAAATCTTTGATCCAAGCCAGAAGGGGACCGCCAAAACCAATATGAGAGAGTTTAAGTAAGAGCTTTACATGAGACACTGATTCAAAAGCTTTCCCAAAGTCGATACAAATTAAGTCAACCAGAGAAGCTTTATCAACCGCTCTTGTCCAGTCTTCCAAAACCGTTAATAACTGGTGAGTGGTGGAGCGGCCAGGGATGAAGCCAAATTAATAATAATAAATTACTAATAATAAATTATTTTCGAAAATGAAGGATAACATTGTGTCTTTTATTATGTGTTCCATGACTTTACCTGGGACGAATTTGGGATAATTTGGAAACATTGGCCAGCCATCGAACGCCAAATAAAGCAACAAGTTTTCTACAAGAGACAGACATTCCATTCTTGTGTAAATTGTATCCGATTGAGCGGCGCGAAACCAGACTATAGATATTAGAACGTTTTTAGTGCCACAGGACAGACACTAGCAAAAGGATGCTACAAGCGGCGGAGACGCTCTTTGCCGGCTTGTGGGACAAATTCATTCGATCGATGTCTCATTGTGAAGTTGTATGTTTGTAAATATAGTTGGAGTGAGTAAATTCAATTACTGTTTTTGCAATCGACAGTCGACCATTGAATTTATAATGGCGGCAGCGGTGGTTGCGAACCAAGGCCTCTGGAAACTGAATTTATAATGGTGGCCAGCGGTGGAGACTAACCTACGTGTCCTTCAACTCCAAGAACGAAGTTTTTTAAAGTTCGAAGTTTTTTTTTGCCCCATTGAATTTATAATGGTGGCCAGCGGTGGAGACTAACCTACGTGCTGTTCAACCCAACGTTTTTTTTTGCCGACCATTGTGTTAAAATGGTGTTCAGCGAGAAGTTGGCGACAGGAGTTTATGAACAACTTCAGGAGGGGAGTCAAGAGTAAAAAAGCAAGAAGATCTCTTCAGTGAGTGTGGCACTCGTCTGGAAGCAAGATACCACATGTTGAAGGTTAAACATAAGATTGACAAAGAGAATTACTGCAGCTGGGCAAAGAACCGAGGCATCCAGGCACAGGGGCGAGCGATCCGGTAGGAAGCAGCACAAAGTCAAGTATCGTGGAAGATTTGGCCGAATCCTGAGACAAGGAAGAGGCAGATCGTGACTGAAGGTTTTTGCAGCGGCAGGGAATTGTCGTCAAGGCTGATGTGAGGGAGTCAACTTGGTTGTTTCATTGCAACACGGCAACAGGGGTAAAGCAAACATTTTTTTCTTTCACACTCTGGTAGTAGGGCGTTGAATTGAAAGGGTTGTTTATTCCGGTACAGTTGCGTGATGGGGATTTTTTTTTGTGTTGATGCTTTATGTACTGTTTATTACGTAGTATTTACAGTAGTTAAACTTGGAATTGTTGGAGGGGGGGGGGGACGATTGCAGATTGTTGAATGGGGTTGTTTAAAGATGGGTTGGAGTGAAGTACACTTTTGCGGTTGGATCTTGAGGCAGCAATTGAGATGGTGGATGAAGAAAAACGGGTTGTGGAAGAACAAAAAGAAAGGGAGTTAAGGTAAAAAGAAGAAAAGAAAGAGAGGGAGTTAAGGGAAAAAGAAGAAAAAAAACAGAGGGAGTTAAACGAAATAGAAGAAAAGAAAAAAAACGCGAGGGAAAGAAGGGAAGAAAGGGAGTTAGACAGTAGGAAGTTGCAGATTAGGGAAGAAGAATTAAAGAGTGAAAGTGAATTAAGGGAAAAAATGTAGCTTTTGAAAGGGAAAAACTTGATAGGCAAGCTCAATTGGAGAGAGAAAAATTTGCTAGAGAGGCTGACTTAGAGAGGGAAACGTTAGCTAGGCAAAGTGAGCGGGATAGGGAGACATTAGAGCAGGATGCACAAAAAATCCAGTTTGAAAGGCAGAAATGGGAACAGGAACAGCAGTTAAAGAGGGAACATATGGTGCAGAATAAACAAATTAGTGATGATGCTAGGCGTCACGATGACGAAGTTCAACAGAGGGACTTAGAATTTAAGGAAAAACAGTTAAGTGTTAATGCAGAGTCTGTTCAAATTGTAACGAAGTATGACATGTCTAAATTGTGCTAGCCTTTTAGGGTGAAGAGGACAGTGTTTTAACATTCTTGTCGGGGTTTAAGCGAATTTGTGAAAGAATGGGGTTTAAAATGGAGGAATGGCCATTTAGATTGTTGTCGTTATTGACGGGAAAGGCAAGGGAATGTCTTATGAGGCTATCTGATAATGACTTTGCGCAGTACGACGTTTGTGTTAATGCCCTTAAGGTTAGGTTTAATGTCACGGAACAATGCTTACATCAGCAATTTAGAACTGCCCAGTCTGATAAGCAGACCTACTTAGACTTTGCTCATAATCGTACTACCTTAGGCACTGAATGGGTTAAGGAATTGGATTGTGAGGATTTGTTTGACAAACTGTTTCAGCAAATATTGATAGTGAATTTTTTGGATAAAGTGCCGAATCTGATACGGGTATGGTTAATCGATAAAGGCAAGCATGAATCTGTTTTGAACCTGGCTTCTCTTGCTGAAGATTATTGTGCAAATTGTCAGGAAGCAGTTTTAAGACAGGGGAATGGTTCGGACCGGGGTAGGGGCGAACCACAGGGTAGAAATTATTACAGAGGCACAGGTAATAATGTTAATGGAAGGTATCGATCAGGCAATGGGTACCGAGGTAATAGGCAAAATGGTGGTAATCGTAGTGGGAATTCTCATTCTGGCTGGAATAACCAAAATGGTGGTAATAATAACAATGGTAGAATTGGTTCAAATGGTACAGGTGGTAGTAACAATCCACCCAAACCCAAAACTGGTAGAAAAACCCGCCAAGTTTCCAAGAATGGTCAACCTTTGAAGGTAGTGATATCATTCCACCAGGGAAAGGCCGCCAAGTTTAATCCCATTAGCCAAGTTAATCGCACATACTAATAGTTCGAAAGTTAAATGAAAACTAGAAGATTGTTACGAGCGGTAGCAATCTTCAAGTTTTAATGTAATGTCCAAAGTATTATTCGGTGCGATTAAGTTGGCTAATAGGATTAACCTTGGAGACCTTTCCCTGGTGGAATGATATCACTACCTTCAAAAGCCGACCGTTTTTGGAAACTTGGCAGGTTTTTCTACCAGTTTTGGTTTTGGGTGGATATCACAACTTTCATAGGACTGTGAACGTACGTAAGGTTACACCATCTGTTTAAGATGCTTCAATCCCATTTTTGCACACACTGACTAACAATCGCTGATTTCGTTCGCTTCGCTCACTCAATCAGCGCATCCCCTTCACTTTCTTTGTTTATCCCTGCACCTACCCCTTAATAACCTTCCCCGAAGGTTGCTGTTACTAAAACAGCAGAACGCTAAGCATTCTTTTTGGGGTTATTAACGAAAAACCCTTCAGATCGTGTATGCTCGTATTGTTGCGTAGCCATCATCTAACGTGCATCCCTTTATTCTTACGCTATCCACGGCAACGTTAATGTTTCTTTATTTTGTCCTTCGATACAGTTCAGTTTTTAGTTCATCCAGGCTTTTACAATAAATATAAGGACCAGTCTTGATTGTTCAAGCCATTGTTGCTTAAAATCTTTGGTTGCAACTTGGAAAAGCAACGAAAATTTAAATTCGCCGGCGGCGAATTTCAAAACCCTCCCACGCATTTGTCCTGATCCCTACTACCCCCAAATAAACAAAAGGACCATCCTCAGATCACCATGCATCCGTGTGCAAAAGTTCAGGTACGTAGGCCTTCTCAATTCTCAATTTTGCGCTAGCCATGAGCAAAAAGTCTATGGGATTTAACATGGGAAAAATCTTATTAGCTAGCTAGCTAGCTAGACAGTAACATAAAAACAACGTGATTGACGCATCTTTTCCTCTATGATTGGTGGACACTCATCCTTTAAATTTTAGTTTTTCTCAGTCTCTGACCCTTCCCCTTACATTTTCCACAGTTTGAAACATTTCTGTCGCATTGGGATTTATCCTCAACATGCCATAATCTAGACACACGCTATTTTTTTTATAGTGTGTTGCCTCCAATTAACAGTAGATCATCCCATTGTAGACATCCGATAGTTAAAAATTGATCGTTAATGATAAAAAGGCGGCTCACTAGCAGACATGTGTCTGTTAACTGTAAGCAACTGAAAGCATATTTTGGCATGTTAAGGATAAATCCCAATGCGACAGAAATGTTTCAAATTGTGGAAAATGTAAGGGGAAGGGTCAGATATTAAGAAAAACTAAAACTTGGAGGATGAGTGTCCACCAATCATAGAGAAAAAGATGCGTCAATAACGTTGTTTTTATGTTACTGTCTAGCTAGCTAGCTAGCTAGCTAATAAGATCTTTCCTATGTTAAATCCCATAGACTTTTTGCTCATGGCTAGCGCAAAATTGCGAAGCCCTACGTACCTGAATTTTTGCGCACGGATGCATGGTGATCTGAGGATGGACCTTTTGTTGGTTTGGGGGTTGTAGGGGTCAGGACAAATGCGTGGGAGGGTTTTGAAATTTGCCACCGGAGAATTTAAATTTCGTTTCTTTTCCAAGTTGCAACCAAAGATTTTAAGCAACAATGGCTTGAACAATCAAGACTGGTCCTTATATTTATTGTAAAAGCCTTGACGAACTAAAAACTGAACTGTAACGAAGGACAAAATAAAGAAACATTAACGTTGCCGTGGATTGCGTAAGAATAAAGGGATGCACGTTAGATGATGGTTACGCAACAATACGAGCATACACGAGCTAAT
>JAHWFP010041226.1:18009-37461 GCA_023313725.1 Lithobius niger
CCCCCCCCCCCCCCCCCCGCTCCAATTTCGGCCACGAAGCTACTTTGTGCTAATAAGTGATCTTGATCGGAAGAGGGAAAATTGTTTTTTTTATATAAGCTGTCAGCTGTCAGTGTACACAGAAATACACCCATAACACTCGGTGGGAAGTCCTGTATTTCAGTCCCAAGTCGGGGTAATTGGGTTTTATTTATTTCTCAGATTAGTGCATCTTGTATCCTAGCAAAACCAGTCTTTAAAGCAGCCTGTTAGCTTTGTTTACCCTTTACTTTGTGATTTATTTTTAAATTTACGACAGTTCATTTTAGAACCTACGAGACTCAAGCGAATAGCGCATTTTATATACTCATTTAAACTATAAAAGTAGAAAAAAAGAGTTTTACCTTAAACACAAACATTGGTATTACGCAGCGTGTCTCACCTTCGGTTGGCCGTCATACACAGGAAGCTTCCAAGCCCGTTTCTAAATCGGAACTTTCGTTCAGGAATTTACATAAATCGCATGTAAAAAATCTTAAATCCTTGAAACAAGTTTTTCAAAAACTGTAATAACACGATAAATTAGCTCGATGTCACAGCGTAGCATTAAAACACATAGAAGCTACAGCTCAAGTCTCAAATACGTAGGATGTATGAAGTAATTCGTCTTCCCCCTCCCCACCCCAACCGTGTATGTAGGCGATGTCTCCTATTCCGTTATTAGTGACTTACAAAAATTACTTTTGAGAAAGTTATAACCGATTGGCTGCTGTGTTGAGCTTTCTACGAAGTTTCTACGAGCTTTCTACGAGCTTTCTGGTGTTGACCACTTGCTGAAGCTTACTTTAGCGTTTCTTTTACTTCTTCCCCCCCCCCCCCCCCCCCCCCCCCCCCATTGTATTGCTCAAGGTCTAGCTTGGTTGGGGGGTGAACTTCCGTTTCGCCAAATCCCGTTTCGCCAAAACGAATTCGACAAAATTTTACGTACACGAAATGTAATACCTTATTTTTATGTGTTGAGGCTTTAAAAGTCAAACATTTAACAGAGACTAGCAGTAGCAGAATAAGTAATAGATATCCGTGAGGTGTAGCCGATTCCCTCCACGCCCTTGATTGTGCTAGCCGTTTCTCGCAGACGAACGAATATCCCCGGTAAATCGGCTACACCTCACGGATATCTGTTTTAATGCTACGCTGTGATGTCGAGCTAATTTATCGTGTTATTACAGTTTTTTAAAGACTTGTTTCAAGGATTTAAGAATTGTTACATGCGACTTATGTAAATTCCTGAACGGAAGCTACGATTTAGAAACGAGGTTGGAAGTTTCCTGTGTATGACAGCCGACCGAAGGTGAGAGACGCTGCGTAATACCAATGTTTGTGTTTAAGGTAAAACTGTATTTTTTTCTACTTTAATAGTTTAAATCAGATGAGTATATAAAATGCGCTATTGGTTTGAGTCTCGTAGGTTTTTAGGTGTGTTTAGGAAGCGTCAGTAGCCTAGTTTTCGTACCGTCAGAGCGAAAGATTGCCGGGTTGGGCCATTCCTCCGTGGGTGGGGTCTAGCATAGCATACGAGTTTTTTTCCGTGTTAGGCTAGAAAGAAAAATGTCGCAGGTTGTAAATGTGCTTGTTTATGCTGGTTGCATTTGTGTTGTGTACGGTAATTTTACAAAGTCGGGTCATATGTCACATGGTGGAGCAGGGGTTGTGTAGACCCGCGTAAAAAGTGTTAGATTAACCCAAAAAAATGTGGGTTATCAAAATTAACCCACTGTAACGTGTGTCGGTTTTCACATTAACCGTATATAATGGCTACACTTTTAGCATGGGGATGTATGAGCGTGACGTCACCACTGTGCATTAAGCACAGTTAATTTCTTAGCATTTTTTAAACTGGCAATACTGACGGAAAAACGTGCACTTTAAATATATTGTTTATAATGCTTGGGCGTCACTACATCAGTGCCAAGGTTCTCTTTTAAGAATAGTTAGTTAACACGTGAGGTTAATCTGTTACAAACGGGACTTCCCGTTTTGCAAAATCCCGTTTCTCAGAATCAAAATATTCTTCACAAATTTAACATTGCAGAAGTTAAAGAGGCAAGCCTAATTGTTAGTAATTTTTTATTAGTTGTGGTTTCTGATGTTATGTGTTTAGCCGCAGCGAGCTTGGCAGCGCGAGCGAGGCACGTAATTTGAAACAAATTATTTTGCAAAATGGGATTTTGCTAAACGGGTGTTTGTCTATAAATGTCTGACCATTATCATGTTATAAATGTTCGTGTTTAAATGTTTTAAATGTTTCGTGTGCCTAATATTTCGTGAACGATATTTGACGAAACGGGATTTGGCAAAAGGGACTGGCCCCTGAGGCAAAAGCTGTTAATCTGCTTTCTTTTTGGCGAAACGGGACGTAACCTCGTAGGTGCGGGGGAAATAGAAGTTGCGCTCTGTTTATGCATGGGCGTGTGTATTATCATTCTACGTGATAGTGTATAAGCTCCATGTTTTATGCTAGCGGGACAGATGCTACTCATGAAAGCTCGGCAGGAAAGCCACGCGCGTGTTACAGGGCCACTTCAAAAGTTTGACGACAGACGTATTGTGTGTGTTTGGGCGTATGCTATTTTAAAACTTATTTGCCGAAATGTGGTACGGCAAATGCCATACAGAGACAGACATTCCATTCTTGTGAAAATTGTATCGAATTGCGTGGCACGAAACCAGACTATAAATATTAGAACTTTTTTAGTGCCACAGGACAGACACTTGCAAAAGGATGCTACAAGCGGCGGAGACGCTCTTTGCCGGCTTGTGGGACAAATTCTTTTCATCGATGTCTCATTATGAAATTTTATGTTTGTAAATATAGGCTAGTTGGAGTGAGAAAAAGTAAATTCAATTATTTTTTTGCAATCGAGAGTCGACCATTGAATTTATAGAGTGGTTGAAAATCAACGTTAACGGTTCAAAGATTTCGTGAGCTAGTTCCTTGTAAAATGTACTGGAGAACCCAACTGTAAAATCTATTGGAGAGCAGTGTATTATAGACAACAGCTGATAATAAAACAACATTAGTAAGGCTAGACGTTTCATTTACAGTTCCAAAATGAAATTCTTCTAAAACACTGTGACAAATCAATCCGCTTTGTTTGGTTTTGTCAACTGTGGTGAAATTACCGTTCACGTTAAGAGGGAACAGAGAGTGCAGTGCTTTGGTATTTTTCTTTTATAAATTTGTAAAGGGCCGATAAGTTGTTCCCTCTAATGACCTTTTCTTCCGCATGCATTGCAATTACTTTGGTCCCGTTTGAAAAGAGAGTTCTAAAATAATAATGTTTAAGTTTAAATCACTGCTAAGAATTTTTTTCCATTGACGCCAGTATTTAAGCTTTTGTAGCCTTAATCCAGTCCCTGTGGTATACTCCCGTAGAAATTTTAGTTCTGATTTGTCTAACCAAATGTAGGGGCTTTAGTACTTAAAAAAAAAACCAAAAAAAAACTGATGTAGACTTTACCACAGTCCGCACGAGATTCTACAGACATCATTTTACAAAATGGCTGCCGTCAATCTTCTTTTTTTTTTTTACCTATTTCTACATTTAGAGCACTTACAGTCTCCCTTCATATGTCTAAATATATGTTTTTTAGGTCAAGGAATCTGAAAGTTAGATTCCCATTATCGTCGGACTGATGTATTTTCCCTATCTATAGCCTACACGAGATTCTATAGACGCAAATTTACAAAATGGGTGCTGTCAATATTTTTTTTTGGGCTATTTCAGCTTTTAGAGCACTTAATCTTCCTTGATGTGTCTAAATGTATGTTTTGCCTCACCCCTATTATTAGTTTATTTTCTGAACAATAGCTTTGACTGTCAAGTGACAACCCATTCTAAATCTAAAAAGATTGGGAGGAAATCCTCTAAAATTTTGACCCATGAGAAGAAAAATTGCGTAGGAGGATAGTCTATCAATATGGGATGATTTTGTACGGGCATGAAATAGCATCGAGATGAAATATTACGGGGTTGAAATCGTTTGGGGGTGAAGTTGTTTAGGATGAAGTGATGGGGAGGAAATTACACCGAATCGATGAACAAGGTCGTAGGTAATGTTGTGACAGTAAATGGGCATTTTTTCCGATTTGATACCCATCTCGAGAAGAGTAAGGCAGGGATGCCCTCTGTCAGCTCTGCTTTACGTCCTTTATAGGAGGTGTTTGCTGGTCCCATATGTTCCATAAACAAACTCAAGGGGTCGCTATTCCAAGAATGAGTGAAAGGAAAAAGTTGGGCTTTTCGCTGATGATGTCCTTTTCTCACTTAAGACAAACTGAGCCTTCGTTTTACCTACGATGTTACCCTCAAGTATTGAATTTTTCTGGAGGCTGGTTGAATCGCCAGAAGTCCATCTGGTATGCCATTGGTGTTGTTTGGGACCAGTGCGATTTGTTGCTTTCTTCCCCCTCCCCCTTTCCATCGTGGAGTGCAACCCACTTTAAATCACTTGGTTTTTTTCTCTTGTGATTTAAATGGAAAAGAAAGCTGGGATGATTGCATTGGCAAGATTGATACTTGTCTTCGTTTTTTTTTGGGAGGGCGAAATGTCCTCCTATTTGCACAAGTCTCTGTTGGTAAATTCTGTTATCGTGCCTCTCATCACCTTCGTTGGTTGTATTTTTCAACCAACTTTTATGGAGGTTAAGGCACCGAACTCCTATTCTTCCTCTTCTTTTGAGAGGGACATGACAGGTGGTGACGTGCCGTCCGAGACTTTGCCTTTAAAATCAAGTTTGCAGTTGTATATTCGGTTATCTAAGTTTTCATGCAAAATGGTTAGAGTACGGTATTCATTACGTCCGTTCTCCATTTCAATCCTGGCAACCAGAAATTGCATGTTTCCGTTTTCTTGCACTCCTTTACTATTACACGCTTTTTTGTATCTTAAAAAGGCTTTCTTGGACATTCAGGTGGGGGCAGTGGGCCCGATGCTGATTTTGACCCTCGATATGTTCTTCTCTCTGCGAAGGAATTTTATTCATCTATGCTTGAATATTTACTTCCTCGTGTGGGTCAAGCGTCCCCTGATTTAGCTTAGGATGTGATTTGACCTCGAGCTTCTGGTTGTGGTGCCAAACTGCAAGCAGAGGATTTCAATTGGCAGATCGTGCATTGTATCCTGCTGAACAATTTATTGCTTTTCGGTTGGCAGTCTCTCCCAACGATAAACTGTGTACTCAAGTGAACGAAACTGTCCGCCACATTTTAATTGTCCAGACGCCCTTATGATTTGGGGGAGTAGTTTTTAGTGGCATCACTATCAATCAACTGAAATTTATAGTTATCCACTTCCAGTTTCTGTCTCTGAAATCTAGGATCTGTTCTGTTTGCTTGATGTAGAATACTGATTAAAATCATAACATAATAATACAATGCAACAACTTTATTACAATACAATTGTTATATTATACGCTCGAAACAGCTTTATAAAAAGCAGCTTGTGTGAGCTTCCAATTATCATTTCCACTATATCATCATTCAACACATTTCCCCAACTACAATTTGGTATTTTCAATGTTTAATTCAATTTTCCTGTTCAATGTTATTTCATATATACGTTTAATGTACGTTTTACACATACACGTTTAATGTACATTTAATTACGGTAATTAAAATATATAATTCGCTTTTATCACTTCAAGTATTTGTCCATTAGTTTATATGTCATGGTACTAGCTTCATTAGCTTTGGCTTAAAAATATTTCATTTTTAAAGTTGAATTTCAATTCTTTTATTGTATTATAGTTCATTAATCTATCTGGTATTTTATTAAAGATATCTGAAACATACCAATTTTTGTTTCGTATTTGTAACGGCGGATGCTACGACGGCTGAGGTGCTTGTAATGCCCCCGACATCTTTGGTTGACTTGGCTTCTTAGTTAGATTGATTTTGGTGAATATTACAAACTTTCGTGGATAAACACAGCATGGACAACTGTCCCAGCATGGGGAGAGAAGAGTATCTTTAAATTAGGTGAAAATCGATAACTAACTGATATCTGTGCTGCCTCCAATGGTAGATTTAGTTAATAGCTAAGGGGGAGTTGGAAACGAGTATTATTTATACCATTATGCAAATAACACTATTAAATCATTAGTAGTCTTGTGGAGTTTTAAAAACCCTTGGTTTTTATTTTAAACAACAAAGTAACAATTCAAGTTACATTTTAAGAGTACTAGCTTAGAACTGCTTTTAAAGTAAAGCGTCTTTTGAATTCACGTGAGTTTACAAAATTCAAGGTTTCAGGTATAGAACGATGTTTAAATTCGGCACAAAAGAATAACAAGTTTTCCCTTGGAAAATAATGTTCTTGGGTTCTAAGTATAAGCAACCCGATAAAAGTAAGAGGCGTTTGCAAGTTACAATCATTCGCACAAGATTTTTACAGTTTTGTTTCTAGCAATCAAACCACTCACAGTTTTGTTTCAACTCTCGTGCTAATCAAACCGTCATTTTCGTTTGCAGCTATGTTTTACTAGATCAAACCGTCCACAGTTATGTTTCGACTCGCAAGAAGATCAAACCGTCAAAGACTTTAGTTTAAAATTAATTTAAAATAAACAAGAAATTGGATTTTAGACAGAGGCCCACTATTACGTTATGGAAGGCTGGGTCCAGAAATGCTGATGGCTTAGCCTACCATAAATTCATTCAAGCTAGAGATTTAGTTAAAATTAAGACTAAAAATTTAGAATGGAGGGCCTAAAGTTTAAATTTCTTAAGTTACGACTCATACGAACCACTACGTCTGCCCGGCATGGCAACAATCGGACCGTGATATATCCACTCCCGACTGGCGTGACCAACCTCCTAGCTTGGGATTTCGTGAGCTGTGCTGAGGACTGTTCTGTGCTGGGGCATTTTATGCTATCAGGGAGGATTCTGGCAGCCAAAGCGCAGATGCCGAGGAGAGCTACTGCCTCCTGATTGGCTGAGGGCCAGGAAAACAATAGAAAGTGGGAGAAGTCGGTTTGGCAAAGGCTTTGGGTGCAGAGCCGTTTGAAGGAACAGGGATATGTACACAAGGGCCAGTATGAGTTTTGAACTTCTTGACAACGTGTTTTGGCCATTAAAACTGATTTACAATTAAACTACAGTGTTATGCACTGCAACTGTTGAAGGAGTGGGAAGAAGGAAAATGCACAGTTAAACATTGGCAATTAATAGAAGTAAAGCTGAAGGTTTGCATTTCGGATTTCTTTGTTGGTCACAGTCGAGCTTTTGGAGATAACGATTTAAGGTTCGGTAAAATTAACTGGTAATAAAACATTGCCGAGCTTCGGTAGAGTTCTGGAGGTAAAAGATTATTATACTAAAATGTTGGTAGTAATAAACTAGCGTAGCGGAAATGCGAGAACGCATTTAAAATAAAATTTGAATTATCAGCCGACAATTAAAGGTTTGATGTAGTGGAACATTTAAATTTGGACATCTTCAAATACAAATAAAAAATATCACACTAGAATGTTGTCTGTAATCCACATATATGTGAGCTTAAGTACCAAAGGTAGCCCCTCCTATTAACACAACAAAGCTAGTGTTTTTGGTTTTTTACCTACAATAAACAAGGTGAAAAGTAATTACAAATGTACAGTGGTTTGGAAGTTACAACGACCGGAAGTACGAGCACTACGGCCTAGTTTAAGCACTTTTTCAAATGACTATTGCGGATGAACCAGAAAAATTTTTGAGCCGACCCTTCTTGGAAACTTGGTGGCTTCATCTCTATCTTTTCTCTGGAGATATTTTGTATCTATAAATTTCATTATTCATAATTTTCACATTTGCCATTGCCCAATTAGCAGTTACATAAGCCAAGTTGATAGGGTTTGGTTTATTGTAGATCCATGCTTCACATGCTTGAGTTTCTTCAATCCCATTTTTGCGTACACTGGCTAACAAACGCTGATTTCCGTTTTCTTCGCTCCCTCAATCAGCACATCCCCTTCTGTTCCTCTTCTCAAAGTTAAAAAACACACGTAACTTAAGATGTTACATAAGTCTTATATGGGTCCCTACCTTTTATTTAGAATTTGATATCTATAAATAATTAGCCGTTACATCAGTCAAATTAAAATTTTGTCGTTTGCTTTCTTCGTTCACATTTTTTCACGCAGAAATCCCGAAAGTTCACTGTTACCAAAACACTAGATTTACCCAGCGTAAAATTTTGCCAGTCTAGTTGGTTCCCACGAAATTATGCTTCCCAGGGCATTTTGTATCCCTGGGCATCCCATGACGGTAATGTCTTAATCAACAGATAGCTTACAGAGCTTGGTCAAATTTATGCAGGTTTAGCTGGCTCCTACGAAATTATGCAGTACCTTTTGTATTCAATATTTTTATAATGTTAGATCACATACGAACGTGATCGATGTATATAATTAACACTTAATTTATACATAATTCGACTCCTTTTGCACCACCAGTGCAGTTTGTAGAAAAGTATAGAAAAGCCGTTTTGTTAGGTGAGGTCACGATCCTTGCCGAATGTCACCAGGTAAAGAGTCGATAGTTTCACTGTGGAACAATTTTTAATACAATAGGATGCAAGAGAACAGCCGATTTTACTCAGTCCTTGTATCCCAGGACATCCCAAGACAGCACTGTCTGAGTTAACTTATTTTCCCTTAATTTGACTATTTTTGCACGACCAGTGCTGTTTGCAGAAAAGCATAGAAAACCGTAGGAAAGCCGTTTTGTTAGGTGTGATCAGTTTCCTTGCCCGAATTTCAACAAGCAGTGTCGATGATTTTACTGGGAAACAATTTTTAACGCAATAGGTTCATGAGAGTAGCCTCTTTTATTCAGTATTTGTATCACAGAGCATTATAGGAAAACAACTTCTGAATTAATTCATTTTCTCTTAAGGTGATTCTTTTCCCACCATAGAGAAGCATAGAACAGCCGTTTTGTTAGGTGAGATCAGTTTCTTTGCCCGAATTTCACCAGCTAGGTGAATAGTTTTCCTGAGGAAGGTTTTCTTAAACCAACTTAAATTAATTTCAATGACCTTAGAAGACACTGAAGGTGATATATATCATCAACACGTAAGATATACCTGCTTAGTATTGGCTATAGCTGCTACCTGTCTTAAACTAATAAACCATTTTCGCTGCCTGGATGGGATCGAACTCACAACCTACAGATTCGTAGGGTGACGTTCTAACCATTAAGATATACTGACTTGATGAAATACACCAGTTTTAAAACGTACAATAAAATTAACTAAACAAAAATGGCTTCGCTGTTAAGAAAAAAACATAAGAGCTCGTATCCCTCAAAGGTGTGAAGGTATACACGAATAAAAACATATTAGATTTCACTCGAACGCAACGAACTCTTAATTCAGGGGAACAAGGACAGTTTTTGCTCAGTGGTTATGTCAGAAAGTGTATTATACAGGTTTTTTTTATATTTGTCTGTATTTGTTGTTTTATATTTTAATTGTGTTTCGTATGAGTGGCTATATGTGTATTTTGTGTGCATTTATAATTTGTGAAACGTGCAGACTCCTAGTTAAGGTTGGTTTGTATTTTGCCTGTGTTTGTGTTAGATGGTTTCTGTTTTAGTTTTTGGTCATGTGAGTAATTACGTGTTCATTTTGTATATGTAGTTTTCATCTTTGAATTTTGTAGGCGTTTTGCTGTGTATGGCATCTGTTATGTGTGTGTTTGTGGGTTTAGGTTTTTGTTCTGTTTCATGTGCGTGTATAAGTTGTGTTTTGTGTGTTTATTTTTGTGTGTGAAATATCCAACCGTTTTGTTTGTCTGATTAGTGATGTACATGTCTACGTGTGTTGGAGGCTAGCATGTCACAATCTTTGGTCCCTGGAATTGGAGTTCAAATTATAGTTTGTTGCATTCGAGTGAACTCTTATCCGTTTTTATTCGTGTATCTTCACAGCCGTGAGTATTGGGGTTACGAGCTCTAATATTTTTTTTTGTTCAGTTAATTTGTTGGCTATTTTCGCTACCTGTTTATTGTAGTTGGTACGGTTTAGTATATCATGTGTACGGTTTGTCCACTATCCACCAATTTTGTTTGAGAAAAAAACGAAATATTGGAAATTCGTATTTATGTGCAGGTTCCGTCTAAGCTTTGTCCCATGTTTATTATTTGATGGCAACACACTAGCATGTGTCTAGATTTAGCATCTGTTATTTGAATGGGTAGTTGATTCTGCATTGTTGCAGGCATCGGAAACAATTCAACTGGCTTCCCGGCACCGGAAACAATTCAACTGGCTTCCCGAATACCGCGTTGAAGAAGTAAATTAGTCAGTCAGTTATGGCTGGCATTCAATTTTCGTACCCTATGGTTTAAAACTTGAAGATTAAAGTAAATACCAAGACTATTTTGTTTGGTACGAGTTAACAAACAAACAACAAATGCTTTTATTGGGGCTGTAGCCCGTAGCTATGCACCCACCCTAGCTAATGCGATACAACAGCAAACCACAGAGGGCATTTCTAATACTGTTACCATTGACACACAAACTACATGAGCTAATCTGAGGTCCAAGTCCGTCCGTCTTCCCTCCATCGTGCATTGGTACTCATCAGATATTGAAAAGTCAACCTTGGAAAAACACCGAAAAACTCTGAAACGCTTCACACACGCACGAAGTCCTGTTATACATGAGAACGTCTGCACACTGTGCACATTGCTGGGAAGGACAGATGGTTCCTCCCTGACTGTCATCCACTGTACACAAGATCTACACGGGTCTACACGGGTCTACTCTTCCACACTGATCTCTATCCACGCATCAGAGATCGCATCAGGGTCCAAGCATCAAGGTCGATCATCAGGGTGCACGCATCATAGCACATCAGGATTCACGCATCAGGGTGGGGAGGTTATTTCTTATTTTCAAACCTCCATAAATCAAGAACTTGCATGGAGTGATCGTTGGAGAATACTTATTAATGCTGAAAAGCTTTGTTTGATACATCTTGGGACTTCCAACCCACTTTCTACCTGTCTGTTTAAATTTTCTGAACTCACCGAAAGTATTGTTCTCAAAACTAATAGGCTCATGTATTTGCTCAACTGTACCATTAGTTGTCATTTGAGGAGTGTGTATTTAACATATTACAAAACTATTATCCGCCCTATCTTGGAATATAGAGTCCCTTTTTGGGAACCACTAAAAGGCAAAAAGGCTATTGAAAATATTCAAAGAAAAATTACAAAGAGAATTATCGGGTTAATGCATTTAAGCTATCGATAGCGTCTTAAGTTTTTGTTTACCATCACTGACTTGGCATTAATCTTAATGTACAACATCATGAGAGAAACTGAGACTCAAATACCCAGTACTTTCTTTGAATTATATACTTCACCCTTTTCCTTGTTTCAAATTGAATACTACCCACAGTTCTTTTGCCTATCAATTGATTAATTTCTGGAACTCGCTGCCAGGTTTTGTTGTTAATGCACCTTCAATGAATGTTTTTAAAAACAGGTTGGACGGTCATGATTCCGCTGATACCATGTTTCAATATAATTAATTGTTTTTGTGGATGCTTCCTCTGACCATTGCTGTTTTTGTGTTGTTTTGGGTTTTCTTTTGTTATACTGTTCCCATTCTTGGTTGTTTTTTTTTTTTTTGGAAATTTTGTAAAAATATTGTGATATGAAGTTTATCACATTCCCTTGGGGAAACTGCCAATGTAGTGTTAAATTAAATTAAATTAAATTAAATTATGAGCAACAACTCAGGATCTTCTGTTGGAGGGAACTATAGAGAACGTACATGGGCTACAGACTTGCACTAACTTACAGACAAGAAAACAGCAGAACAGCAAAACAGCAGAACAGACTGGGGAGACGGAATGTGTATAGGGTCATATAGGGATCCCCGTCTCCCCCACAAACCTCACAACCGCTCACTGGCAATGATCATCATGTCTTTTACTCACAGCGTGTAAGAGCACTTGTTCTTTTCATAAGAACAAGTCGAATGCATGTTAAACAGGATCCATCCATTTGTCGCAGCGGACCACTCTCCATTCCACAAACGGAATGTCCAGGAATGAAGAGAGGCTTTATAAAGTCAACCGACCGAACAAGTGTGACACACCTGGCCGCATTTGACCCACCTCTTTTGCCAACAGGTCAGCGTATTCATTTACGCTGACACCACTGTGTCATTTATTCATTTCTGCTGACACCCATTCCAGAGATGGAACAGCAGTTTGCAGTGGTCACAGCACTCCGGAGGGTGGATAAACATGACCTTGAATCGGTGACAATTACAAATTCTGGCTGTTGCAAATCCGCAGCAAAATCCAGCACAACGGAGGTAACAGCCAGTTCTCATGTAAAGCTGGAAGAAACTCCTTGCAGGGCGGGCCTTACACACCTCTACTTTTAGATGAGGTATGCAGACTCCTACCCCACCAGTTCCTTCCTGCGCATGGAACGACACATCACAGAACACATGGTAAGCCAAGGGGTTGCAGGGGCCAAAAACAGACAGAAGGGAAGGGCACCAGAACCAGGACACGGGGGACAGACATTTAGCTTTTCATCATCATATTTTGTCAAATTTTCATCGTTCTTCAGTTGTGCCAGTGCACATTTTTTCTTAGTTTTTCTTAGTTATTAGCAGAAATGCTTAGTTTCATAGTGTTACAACATTATCATTTTAATGTTGTAGCGTGATAATTTTATTCCTAACATGAATACCCTACCTGTTATAAAATAAGATTATTGTTTTGAAAACCATTTTTTTTGCTTTTGTTGCAGGTACGACTACTATGAAAAGTCAGTTGCCTTTAAAGGTTACAATGTGGAGAACGTCCAAGCCGTGACTGCCAACTTCTTGGGTGACAACTTGCAGTGTTGGATGCAGATTCAGGTGGGCAAAGGTCCGTGGGCCAGTGAAGTATCTGGAATTGTCAAGATCGGGCAAACCATGACGATGGTACTGGCCATCAAAGACGACGACAACAAATTCGACATGCTGGTTCGAAACTGCGTGGCTCACGACGGCAAGCGACCACCTATTCAACTGGTGGACGACCAAGGCTGCGTCGTCAGACCCAAAATCATGAGCCGATTCACCAAGATTAGGAATTTTGGAAATTCCGCCTCAGTAGTGGCATATGCCTACTTCCAGGCCTTCAAATTCCCGGATTCCATGAACGTGTTCTTTCAATGTCTCATTCAGGTGTGTAAGGAAAAGTGCCCCGAACCAATATGTCCGAACGTTCCACATCCACCACCAGCGTTAGATCCCATGCCTCCATCACAAATTGCGAGTGACAAAATCCAAGCATATCCCTTCCCGAACGAAGCAGGTTTTCCCCCACTTCCACCCTCTATTGCTCCTTACTCCCAAAATCCGGGTGCTGCCGTACCTGTTCCCATCCCAATCCCACTGTCCGCTTCTACTGGATACCAAAGTGTCGGTCGTGTAGGAGCCATTCCTGCCGAGAACAAAACAGCTGGTCATGTTTCGTCACCGGCCATGGTGGGACCGCGTTCTTATGACGTGGTGAATCGTAGACGTCGTGGTGTTTTCGTGCCGACTACTGATGTCGGCACATCGGGTCGCCTACAAGTCGTTGCTCCTGGTGACGTGGCTTTCAACCTCAACGGTGTACCCCAATCAGACAACACAAGTTCCACCTCCACAACTATTACCTCATACTTTCAGTCACCAGACAATGCAGTTTGCATGCCTCTAGCCGGATTCGTTGCTGGCATAACAACATTGCTTTTGATTATGACGATAGCTCTTTTAGTTGCTTCTTTCTTAATCATCCGTATGCACTCTTCACCCAAAGACCCTTTCACTCCAGAAAGTCCATCATAAATCATGTCTGCAGCCATGTCCGATAACAATGAAACTTCGTGCAACGAACCAGATTTCTGGCAGCTTAATTGAAAATATTTGATTTTTTTTTAATCCATACCCATCTACCATTTAACTTGATAGCTCCAATCCTTTTTCTTCATGCTTATAAACAGGAAAAAAACGTCTTTCAGTTTTGAATATCAGGGCCAAATAACAAATAAAATATTATTTAAACTAGGGCGGTATCTGATCACCTTTGAACCTCTTCATTATTGATCAACAAATGCTTTCGCAGAAGTGCGTTTTGTGACGATCCAAGAATTTCCCCTCTAGCAGTGACGCAATATGAAAGCCCTCGGTCTATACCATCATTACCTTGGTTTCCAAAAGTGGGTGGGTGGGGCAAAAAACGGTCCGTGGAGAAAAGGTCCACGGATAAAAAATCTGGGGATAAAAGTTCCGAAAAAAAAGCTCCCAGAAAAAAAGGTCCGACGAAAAAAGGTCCAGGGAAAAAAGTTCCGAGGAAAAAAGGTCCGGGGGAAAAAAGTCAAGGAAAAAACGTCCGGGGAAAAATGGTCCGAGACCCTTTCAGTGGAGAAAAATAATTAAACTACAATAAAAAAAATTACAAAATTGGTTTCCGGAAAAGCTTAAGTCTTTTGTTTTTAAATCTTGTGATAAGACCTTTAATAAATAGACGAGCAGAATATGTGGGTGTACCATTAATTTTATTAAAAATTAAAAAAAAAAAAATATTACAAATTTGTATAACCAAGTTTAAAGTAACCCAGAATTAGCAAAAGGAAATAAAGAAGTTGCTGAGTAATGACGATTGTCAGTAAAGAAAAATTTTTATTGACGAATCGTGAAACAGTTGTGTGATGAAGGCTACACTAATTTGAAAAAAAAATAGTGACGCAGAAAAATAACAGTAGGTATGTTCGAAAATGGAAATTAGGTTTTGCCCGATTTAATTTTTATTTATATTTTTGCGGCTTCTGCATTGTAGGGCTAATTTTCCGTCGGCCGTTTTTCCACGGATCTTTTATCCCCAGAACTTTTTTCCTCGGACCTTTTATCCCTGGACCTTTTTTCTTCGGACCTTTTTCCGTGGACCTTTTTTCCGGACCTTTTTTTCCTGGAGTTTTTACTCAGATCTTTTTTCCACAGACCTTTTTTCCTCGGACCTGTTTTCCTAGATTCCTTCCAAATACCGAACAAGGTCATATTCCATAAAGCTTCAGATTTTTCATGCGAGACAATTTATTACTTGTTTTTTATTTCTTTATTAAGGAAATTCCTGACTTGAGAGGTATCAAAAATGAACCGTTACAGTTAACAATGTATTAGTTGTATAAATCGAGCTGAATAGCGAGTGAAAAAGAGATCCTCAAGCACGGGCCAGGCATTAGAAGGTTGATAAAAAAAAAAGGTTTAGTCGAGAATTTCGTAAAGGATTCGTGGCATTTTATTTTTTCCTTCATAATTACTCCCAGGAGGAATTCGCACAAGTTTAACGGTTGCACGAAGTAACATTATTAACGGAGATAGAATAGAAAAAAAAGCGGTCACCAACACTCCCCAACCTGTCATCATCATCATTAATTTATTCCTATTTATTGCGCGAGAGACGAATGACGACAAACGTCCCCTTTGACATTCCACTGTCGTCTTACAATGTTAGTTCTCCTCCACCCCGAACGGGCATCCGGGTCATGGTCGGACGCCCTTGGATGGCTTAACTTTGCCGTTGCATGATTTCTTACCGTTGTTGTCATAGCGACAAACAGGAAGCCGCAAGGATGCAACTCGCTAGCAAACCTAACTAGGTCAAGAGGCAAAAGATGGAGGAATGAAGGGAGGAGAAGTTGGGGTGAGCGAGGATCTTACTCACGCAACCGGTTTGGTGACCTAGTGGCTGTGAGGCCCAACGACGAGCAAATAGCTAGCCAGGTGCCGGAAGTAATTCTTCCAAGGTGAATGACCTACAGTGAACTCAGACTTTGCAATCGAAGGAGGACGGCGAGGGGTGGGGAAGGGAGAGAGAGAGGGAAAGAAAGAAACAAACAGGATATTATTGTCGTTGGTTGGTCAAAAAGGGAAATTCTTTATTTTTCCTCTCCCTTCGTCTTCCCAGACTTGTTCAGGAATTTTTCAACACTTCAGTCAAGTCAGGAATATTTTTGTGTACTTTTTGTTTGGCCTTAAATGTGTATCTTTATTTTCAATATTATTATTTTTACCTTACTCAGTTTTGAAACTTGTTCCTTTTTTTATTGTCTTTGTTTAGATGCCAGCCAGTCTTACGTGTGCCTGCAATTCGTTAGGCCGCCCGCGCACTGAGCAACTTGGCCAGGTTGCTACAGCCAATGAAAATGATTAGTGCGTGGTTTTACATAAACGGTAGGCATTCTCATTGGCTGCAGCGACCTGGCCGCGCGGCGAAGTCGCTCAGTGCACGGGCGGCCTTATTGAATGTAATTATTTGTGTGAGTTTTTCGACGTTGCTTACCAATTACATTAATTTGTTCGTTTTTTTAATAAAACTGTCTACTTGTCTTGCCTCAGTTGTTGTTGTGTTGTTTTTACAGGTAACATGACTAACTAGTATACTGGTTTCTGCATAATGGAGGGTGAATCAAGGTTATGATTACTTTAGCTACGTGTAGCCTATTCATTGTCATAATTTTATAAACAAGCTTTCTCTGGAGGGCTACGGTGCGTTTGCTATAATCCCGTTTGCCATAATCCTGTTTAACGACCAATTTAATGGTAATCGTCCCAGCTCTTCTGCATTTTCCCGTTTCCTCGAAATTATACTCTTCCCCTCTTCTGCTGGATTTCTTGTTTGCCATAATTTCCCGTTTGCCATAATCCCGTCTCTATACCGACGGATTTGACGACGTTGTCTTAAAATCCAATTTCAAGAAATAATGTTCGTAGCCGTCCAAAACTGCGCATGGATTGTTAACTCCTGGTGCCGAGTTTCTGCGCCATCTGTTGACAAAGTTACTGTTTGACATTCGAATTAAAATGCGGATCAATGTTATCTGGACATTTTAAAGCTTAAACTTTAAAAAAAAACTTCGATGTTAATTTGAAATTTTGTCTAACTTAAAAAAAAATTTTCTAAGGTGGTTTAAAAACAATAAAAATAGTGTAGTCATGATACCACACATGAAACTTCTACTCACACATGGGGCAACATCATGCGCTGAACGAAAGTGGAAAGTGGAATTTTCTAAATTTTCAAGTATTTCGAAACGTAGAACCAATATTGGTTCTATTGATTTCGGATTCCAATATTGGATTTTGGATTCAGAGGCTACCTATGTTGTGAAAGTTTAATTTTAGTATATTTTTTAAGGGGGCGGGGGGGGGGGGCAAAATTTTCCTTTGCGGACAAGCCAACGCAGTACTCTCAATCTGCCCTTCCCCCAGCCAAAAAAAAAAGATTACTTACTGTTGTTAAACTTTGTTATGGAAACAGTTTTTTTTTTTTTTTGCCCACATGAAGTAAGTACATGTGTTCATTAATTATTATAATTTTTTTTAATGACAAACAGTGGCGAGTTTTGTCAACAGATGGCGCAGAAACTCGGCACCAGGAGTGAATAATCCGTACGTAGTTTTGAATGTTAAGTTTTTCAGAGTTCAATTTGAAATGAGACTTGATATAAGATTTATGGCAAACGGACATGTATGACAAACGGGATTATGGCTACTCAGATATTCAGGTCTTCCGGGATTATGGCAAACACGATTATGGCAAATGGGATTATGGCAAACGGAATTATGGCAAACGGGCGGAAGCCCTCTGGAGTCGTGGTGATATTGCTGTTTAGTGTCCCTATTGGTTAAATGGCATGACAGTTTCATTCTTCAATTACATGCACGTACATTTCCAATGTCACATTCGCTGCCCGATGCTTCCCTGCTTGGCCAAGCTTCCCAGCTTGTCAGGTTGTTCTATGTTAACGAAGTAGGAGGGGAGAGCTGCAACGCGGAGTCTTGTTGAGTATTGGCATATTATTTACGTTTGTTGTTCCCCGGGCCCAGCACAAAGTTTGAAACTTAGGTCTTTTAGGTCTCAGAGACCCATAAACTCATTATTGGAATGCCCTAAAAAACCTTAATAATCTAAAGACTTTTTTTAATACTCGTAATAATATGGAGACTTTCATTTTTTTAACCACCACTGAGTAGAAGCCCGGGAAAAATTTTACCCCTTTGCCCCCCCCCCCCCCCCCCCCCACCACCCTTACTACCAGTGGTATAGAGATAAAAGAAATAATGTTGTAGGTATGGTTAGCAAAAGAAGAATGAAGAGGATGGCCCAGCTGCCAAACAATAATCCCTAAAATATTTCTACATTTTTAACTTCTACATAGAGCGTTGAACATGATTCTGACGGATGTTACCTCCCATTCCACTAGTCAAAAAGTAATAAGCTTAGGGTGCTTAGTTCAGTTTTACTGACCATTGCTTTCAGTGAGTAACAGTTTTGCTACATAAAGTCAAATCTATTTCCATTAAGAACAAATGGATAACTGTGAGTAGTTCGTATAATAGTCGATGCTGCGGCGATTCTGAAAGCATAAATAAATAAGAAAAAACCGCAGTTCTCCATTTGTTCTCAGTGGAAAGAGATTTTACTTCATGTAGAAAAACTGTTATTCAGGGAAAGCAATGGTCAGTAAAACTGGTCAGTAAAACTTTGCGCTGTGGCCGAGGAACAACAAACGTAAATAATTCGCCAACACTCCGCACTCCGTATTGCAGCTCTCCTACTTCATTGACATAGAACAACCTGTCGAGCAGGGATGCTTAACTAAGGAGGAAGCATCGGGCAGCGAATGTGACATTGGGAATGCCTCCGACTGTGTACCCGTACGTTCTCTTACTCTTTGCAACTATTTTCAGTAAAATTATTTAGGCTAAAAACATTTGTTTCAAGTTATGCTTTCGATTTCACAATATCCCAAACCTTCTGGGAAAAAAAGTGGGCGTAGTTTCCTTGCAAATCTGCTAACGTGCGGGTAACGACCATTACGGGTTTAACCCCCCCCCCCCTCTCTGAACAAAGACTCAAGCAGTTATTGACAGATGGAGGGCAAAATAAATTGGATCTTTGTGAAAAGATTAAACACACACAAAATTTCGAAATACTTTACTTTTAAGAAATACTTTACTTTAAGAAATACTTTTTAAGAAATACTTTACTTTTAAGAAATACTTTAAAAACCTCGAAGACGTTTCAGTATACGCACATGGTGGCTGCGAATAGCAGTCTCGCTCATCATATTCACTAAATTGAATGCTTTTTTTTTCAAGTGTATTCCAGTATCCGTACGATTTTCCCCTTATTCTGCTAAATTTTATTCATCAAAACATTAAGAGAAATTTGATTTAGCTGAAAGAGCTTATATTAGCATTTTGCAAATTACGAGAGAAAAAAAGACAGCTAGCAAATTCCTCAGTGACTTCGGTAAAATGAATTCTTCGTAGAATGTTGCTTTTGTTCGTCATTTAAAGGGCAATTACATCCATTTCGACATGCATGTTTGACTTTTGGATCACTTACACAATAACTAA